>JADLZK010007159.1:0-85543 GCA_015847255.1 Hyparrhenia diplandra | reverse complement strand
CGAGGCCAAACCCCGTCTGGGGCTTAATTATGGAAAACCGGACTAAAACCGAACAAATGAAATTTCGCAAATTCTCGAGGCAGATTGTGGGGGTGAAACCACTAAAGAAACAACAAGCTCTCCTCGCAATGGAGAGGGTGGTGGCTATCCACGAATACATCAAAAGAAAGAGAAAACTTAGCACGATCGAGAGGGTCTGAACAAGGCCGCAAGGCGCCAACCGAACGCCGATTCGTCCCCCGCGAGCGGCATACTCGCCCGTTTTCACCATTGCCGCAGCCCGCCACCACTCCTCGTAGCTACGCCGCTCCACGGGGTGGAGTGGGGACTAAGAGGAGGCAATCACGCAAGAGGGGATCAACGGACACGACGACCTCCCATCGCCGATGGTGCCATCCTCCAAAGAACCGGGCCCACGCACCACCATCCGACGCCGCCACCCGGAGGAATCCGTGGAGGGGATGGGCTGCGGCGGTGGAAACACCACCCGAAGATAAAATATTTCGGCACCACCAAGGGAGATCGGCCGACGAGCCGAGGGCGCCAACGGGGGACACTCGTTCGGCGGCAACACCCAACAACAAGGCCGGACCTACTCAAGATGTGGAACAACAATGTGGGGAGAGTACACAGGGGAGACAAGACCATGGCACTAGGGGCGGACTCTCCCGCCGTGCGGTGGCGCCCTCAAGAGGGTCACGCGTCCAACGACGTCGCCACCACCGGCTCTAGAATCCTAGAGCAAGGCTTTCGCCAGAGGAGATTGACGTGGCTGCGTCACGAGTTGGGAAAAAATATCAACGCCCCAAGAGGGTGAACGACGCCAAAGGCGCCGTCGCCAATCGCAATGACAGTCTTGCACGGCTTTCGCCAGGTTCCCGAACTCGTGGACCGTAGACCGTCGATACGAGAGACCAGAGACCGAACCTTGCGGCGCCGGAGGAAGTCAAGAAGACGGCGAAGACGAGCCGGACGACGAGGAGTGCGGATCACAGTCCGATGACCGAAGATGGCCGCGAGGAGTCTAGACTGAGCCGGGGCCCGGCCAAGAGCCCCGCACCACCAAGATGGGGGTGGTAGGGTGGGGCGGTGGGGGCCGCCCCTCACGCGGATCCGTGAAGGAGATGCCACCCCGAGCCCGGTGCCCCGCCTCTCGAGTCGTCGTCGCTTCCCAAGGCCGGACGGCCCGGCCCGCGCACCGGGGCACCACATCCGGAGAAGGAGGGGGATGATCGGGCGTGGGTGGCGTGGATCCGTCGCTCCGGGCGCCCACAACTCCGGCCAAAGCTTGCACCGGGCTGGGACTAGGAGGGGTGGGGGTGAGGGGGCGGATGGAGAGCCACGGGGCCGCCGACGCCAAAGGTCGGGGTAGGGCGCCGGCGGCCGTGGCGGCCGGCTGGGGTTCCGCCCGAGACGCGGCGCGCGGCGTTTGCGTCCCACCGGCGTCGTGTTCCGGCACCACGCCCGCCTGCGTCGACCACCACGGGGATGACCAGCCACGACCGCCGGGGGAGGTTGGAGGCGGGGAAGAGGGGAATCGGGCGGCGAGCAAGCTCCCAGCGCGGCGAAGCTGCGACCGTTCCCAGCGTGGAGCCCTCGCCGCCGTCCTAGGGAGCCACGGCTGGCTTCCGGCGGGGACCCTTCCGGCGAGGGGGGGAGGAGGGAGGAGGTGGGGCGGCGGCGGCGGGGAGGCTTTCCGCCCGAGTCGCCCGAGCGGGAGGGCGGCGCGAAAGGACGCGAGTCCCGAATCGTCTTTAGAAGAATCCTATCAACATTCTCCTATTTCAAAACTAGGATACTACTGTTATTTTTAGGGTTCCATCATCGCGAATGTTGATTCTCGCATTATTCTATGGTAGTTTTAGATGGATTTATGCCTTTTTCATATATGAGAAGTGACTGCAATAGAGCTGCCAGACATTCCTTAAGATTGTTGTATATGGTACCAAAGTTCTTCTCAACCCAGCTGGAGCCTGAAATTGCCTTGAGTGAAAATGAGCCGTATGGGAGTCATGATCACTTTCATTTGTCACAGCAGTCATTTACTCATTATAGTTTCCTACCTTGTTGTGGATACCAAGATGAGACTATTTGGAATTGTGCACAGTTCCTAATTTCTAGTTCAATGTATATTCGGATGAATTTATTCAGGCTCATGCTATTGAATGCGTACCATAGCTATGCTTATTTGCTTTGTCTGGAAAGCAATTACCCCATATGCCTAACACACAGAAGACACAATGATTTGCATAATAAGTCCTATTTGTGTTAGCTTTTTGGGAAAAAAAGGTTTATGAATTGCTTATTGGGTTGAATAGTAGGTTCCTTATCTGCTACGTTTAGTCACTGTCTGATGTTTTCCTTATGCAATTGCATCTCGAGTAGCCTCCAATGCAATTTTCATGTATAAAATTATGTGGTTAAGCTGGAATATTAACGATTGTATATGGTTTCAGCCCCCAGAAACTAATTGCTGTTCATGCCTTTTGTGTTCTGGAAGTTATTAAACATTTTCTTTGTAGTGACATGCTTGATATCCATGTATGGAAATGCGGATGCATTAGTAAGAACTGTATCTCAACTTTCAAAACCTTAATTGCAGTTCTTCAAGTCATTGCTCATTAGGCTCGGATCTTATAACATCATGCTATATTGAACTGAATCACTCTTCAGCTTGCGATATTTAGAACACCGGTAAACTTAGCAAATGAAACTAGACATAGTTAAAGCAGCATAGTTCATAATGTGTGTGTGAACTCAGGATGATACATTGAAAGAACAGATTAGAAACACAGGCAAGGCAGAGCTGACTAAAAAATTAGGAATATGTATATTTCAAGTCAAAAGTGATACATTTCTCCTGAATCATGCTTGTGGAATGGTTACACATCAACTTGAATTTAGACCCATTGGCCTTATTAGCCTCATGGAATAGTTTCTGTTTTGTGCTGTTCATAGTGATTGATGTACAAGCTCTTTTTTTAGGAAAAAAAGAAGTTGATGTACCAACTTATATATGTTTTAAACCTGATTCTTTTCCAGTTCCTGATGTGAGCAAATCCACATGGCAATCACTCGTGGTGGAGAGTGAGCTTCCTGTCCTCGTTCAGTTCTGGGCCGCATGGTGCGGGCCGGTGTAAGATGATAGACCCCATCGTTGGCAAGCTCTCAAAGGAGTACGAAGGAAAGCTGAAATGTTACAAGCTAAACACTGACGAGAACCCCGACATCGCAACCCAATTGGGCATCCGGAGCATCCCCACCATGATGATATTCAAGAATGGTGAGAAGAAGGACGCGGTAATTGGAGCCGTGCCAGAGAGCACCCTGGTCACCTGCATCGACAAGTATGTTGATGGGAGGTGAAATCTCAATCTGAGGCAGCTAGCCTTGGACTTCAATATGTAGATGGATGGGTATGGGTATACCGTTCTTATTGAACTGCTGTTGAGTAGTTGTATGTAGATAATAATATGATCTTACTCCAATAAATGTGATTTAAGGATGGCAAGTCATCTGGATGAAAATGTTGCTTCTGGTCTAGCTTTAGGTCCCATGTTTCATTCATTGAGTTGTGTTCCTTATGTTGATCTGCTAAGTCGTATGGATCTAATGGTCCTTATCTGAATCTCCATATGATTATTCTCGATTGATGAGTTCATGGATCAGGAGCTGTGGCCAAAGGTAACGCGTAATGGTGTGTTCGTGATAGTATAAGTAACTGTGTATTGTCGGTGATTTTCTGGTTTACTGGTTAGTGCGGGTGATAGTATGTGTGTATTGTCTTGTCGGTGATTTTCGTGGTTACTTTTTTTTTTTTTGAGCATGTTTTTTTTTTTTCGTGGTTACTGGTTAGTGCTTCACATGGGGCATGTGGTCCACTAGTAGTGGAAGATTTTTTTTAGTACGAGCAACTCGAGCAATACTACACGGATAAGGTGGTATTGGGATTGCTTTTAAGAACGTGGTTGGGACCATTTAAAATCGGACCTGAGGTCGTTTCAACAATCAAAAAAATTTGTGGTCGTCCCAATGAGGATAAAAAAATCTTGCTAAACACCTTGCAGTACCGACGATTCTTTCTACCGTACAAGACACATGATTGTGAGATTGACCTAGCTCTCACATTTTCCATGCCGTGGGTGGAGGTAACGATCACACAATACCGCACCGAGCAGTATTAGATTTACTACTATGAAGATCATGTTCGCAATACCGCACTGCGCTATGGTCACGGCACGGTCCCAAACACGAGGTATTGAGGATTGACGTAGTAGATTCAATAGCTTATCTTCAATAAAGAATCTACTTCCTCCGTTTCAATTTGTAAGTCATTCCAAAATTTTTTTAGATAGTTAAACCATCTAAAGTTTACCTAAAATAATAAAGATAATTATAAAGATTTGTGACATCCGATAGGTTATTAGGACTCTGTACCTCTGTAGGATCGAAGGTGATGTAGGTATGCATTTCATTAAAAAGAAGTTTTCATGACCATCTCTGCCGAAAAGAAGTACTTGGATTACCTCCAACCGTTGCCGCACATTTCGACCTCCAGGCGAGGCTAGATATTGCTTAACATGAGGCTAGGCATCGCGCCGCCGGCGCCACTACTTTCTCCAGCTCCCAAGGGGTTACGCTACGCTATCCTCGGTGGGAAATTGACATCAAGCCAGATTGATGCTCGACGAGTATTTCCTGGAGACCAAACATTTGGCAGGTCGACTCTGAGTTCGCTTCATAAGGAGTAGAGGAATGTTGCTTTGTAGTTGTAGTGCCGCTCCTTGCAAGGTCATAGTCTTTTACTCCCTCCGTCCTAAATTAAGTGTTGTTTTTTTGTTTCCGTGCCACAAGTTTGACTCAATTTGTAGAAAATGTGTGCAATGTTTGTGTTTCCAAATAATTTTGTTAAAAAAACTAGACTCCAAGATCTTTCCAACGAAGCTAATTACGTGACATGAATATTAATAAATTTAAATATATATTTAATCAAATTAATTTCTCGAAAAACGAGAACGACGCTTATTTTAGGACATAGGGAGCATGTAATATCAAATATTGATTGTGAGGACGGTCCGCCCACGGTGGTGAGACCCTTCGATGGAGCTTGTCATAAGCGTGTCGTTTGTATGTTTACATTATTCTTCTTCTTAATACAATGATACGTAAATTTTACGCATCGGAGAAAAAGAAGATTTCATGGCCAAAAGAGGACAATCACAAAAACATACCGAGAACTATTTCATTGAGAATTTTTTTAACATACTGAAAAGGTAACAAAACTGTTAATGATGGACGAGCAACGCGCGTCGGAGAAGTGGCTGAAGTACCGAAACACCTTTAAAAAAACCCCGGAGAGAAGTGTCTGAACCACTTAACAAAGCAAAGCAAAGGCTTATAACGAGGACGAACTCTCAATGTGTCACACAAGACAGACAGCGTGGCTTTAACCTTGGAGCCAGAGAACCCATTAAGTAGCACGAAACGCGAGAGGCTGTGACACCATGACCAAGTTTTTTTTTTTTTTTTTTTAGCAGAGACACCATGACCAAGTACTTCAGCAAGTAGATAAAACCGTACAAGAGACTGCCGAGAGAGTAACAGCCAATGGGCCGGCCCACCAGTCCAGGGCAGGCAGGGCACGGTGTGCTGCCGGGCCGTGCCTACCTGGGCTTCGTGCTTGGTTGACGGGCCAGACACGGCTGTTTTCCGTGCCGTGCCGGCCCGAAAAGCCCGGCTAATGTAGTAGGCCGTGCCGGCCCATGGCCCGCTCTACAGCTCAAGCCTCGCCGTCATGCCCATTTGCGTACGTGCTCTGGTCAGTTAGGCTTATCTACGGGTGGATTCCCTCAAAAAAAAAAAAAAAAAAAAACGGGTGGATATTATGCTCAAAAAAAAAAAAAAAAAAAAACGGGTGGATATGGGCAGTGCCGCAGTGCCGTGTCGTCATGATGCGCTCTTGCTGCTCGCATCTCCCCGGTCAGGCAACTCTGGACGAACGAAACGAATATTTCCATTTCCACTGGACCAGCCTACTATATAGCTAGTAGCTACGCCTCGCGCAAATGGGCACGCACTGCCACACGCACACCGGCACCGCGGGGCATCGCCCAAAGGCTAGCGGCGTAGAGGAGGCACTAGGCAGTTTGGCAATGCGTCACCGGAGCCGGAGGTACTTGTCGGAGTCGGTGGACGGTGATCGGTGCTATCGAGTGTGTTATTCAACCACGTACGATGGCTATAGCTAGCTGCTGGTTAGCAGTCTGCTCCTCGTCGCCGTCGTTGGACAGTCATTTCATAAGCTTCGATCAGCGAACATCGGCTAAGCTGGTGGACTAGAAATAGTAGGCCGGACACAGTACAGACAGCGACACGACTCGGAGAATGCTTGTGTGCAGTCGGGTTGGACTTTGACGTCGTCAAGTCGTCATCCGGCCTGCAGCGAAAAGTCGAAACGACGACTTTAACGGACGGACTCGTGGCGGGCGAGGGCGATGACGTTGATGTAGCGCCCTTCCCGCGCGCGGGCGCGGCCGGAGGCGCAGCTGCCTACTGAAATGAGCCATGCGCCCGTGCCTGACGCAACCTATTATCTCCTCTCCCTGATTGCCGGCATCGCGGCGCGGGCACCAACCAAAGCTCTGTGCTGATTGCGCGTCCCTGTCCCAGATATGATGTTATCTAGAAATAAGTTATAACAAAAATAAATTATATTTATTTATAAAAATAAAATTGAATAAGATAAAACATTAAAAATAAGATGGCGCGGTTATATTTAATAAAAAATTTGAATTAGTGGGACGGCCCGGGAAGGAGTACATCTCTTCTTCTTTATTCCGCAACATGTATCTCCGCCTTTTTATCCCCTGCACGCCTGCACCCCGGGGGTGACGTCGACCAGCACGCCACATCCGCCGCCGCCCTCCTCATCTCCTCTCGCCCCAAGGGCCGGGCTTGGCATCATAAAACCTGTTAGCGCCATCGCCAGTATCGCATCTGGACTTCCTCTACCATTTGTACGCCACTGTTGAGTCGTGATCCTCCCCAGTCCTCAACCTGGACCCCGGCCGGCCGGGAACGGAAACAGAGGGGGGACGACGTCAGCTCCACTCTGCATCCTGGGCTCTGCTCTGCCGCCGCAGGTCAGTCGCCACTCGCCACCGTCACTTTCTCGTCTTGTTATTGGTTCTCTGCCTGTGTTCATGGTTGTTTAGATAGATCACCTTGCTTTGGCTGCTCCAGTGCTATTGTTTAGTTCGTGGGGCTGTTTCCATCGCTCTTCTTGTCCCCTTTTCCACATGATTCCCTGTCCCCTCTCCTCTCCTGATAAATTAAGGTTTCGACTCCCACGCCATTTCGGTGCCCACCTTCTAGCTTCTAATCGAATCGCCATGGATGGATCTGGTAAACTCGGTCCTGTTGTTCCAGGGGTGCAGCAAAGCAAATCTGTCTCTGTCAACGCCAAATGTTAGTTGCTGCTCTCTCCTCTGTCTCTCTCTTTCCATCAACGAAACCAAACGTTTGTTTGTTGGCAGCTAGTACTACCATTCGGTACATTGCGGGTCATACATACTTACTACGAGTTTCTTAATATGATCACGTTTTCATGTATGGATTTGCGTCCTATTTGGAAAGGTGTCCTACTATTGAATTGTGTGTGCTTTTGTTTATGCACTAGAGTATAGGAAAGTGTTTGCTTCATTTGAGTGCGCCAAACAAAAAGCAAGCTAACGGTACCTTGTTTTGCGGGCGCCGTGTGCTAATTGCTAGCTTTATCTAGATTCAAATCATTGGAGTGTGATGCGTGTGGATTATGACTTTCTATGCATCGGTCTTGGTATCTCGAGTGCACTAAACTATCTGCTTTTTATTGTTAGCCATCAAACTTGACTGAATCCGTGTGCCCCGCCTGTTGATCTGTCATCGATTGATTCCGTCATAAAGACGAAACGCAGTTTGATAATGCTTCTTGTAACGAGTTACTCCTTGGATTAGGATAGCAGTTTCAGAATGCTCAATTAGTAGTATACGACAACGAAAATCTACTCAGAAGTCAAAGGAAGAAATTTGTTGGAATTATATGATCTACTTTTGGTGGCACATATGGAAGGAGAGAAATAGAAGAACATTCCAACACAAAAGTCTGCAAGACAATCAAGTAGCGTCACTCTGCAAGGATGACATACAATGTTTCCAATTCGCGACAAATCAAACCGAACCAACAAGAATAGTTCGATGGCCCAGTTTTCTCTTAGCGTTTGTTGTAATTTTATAGTAGCTCTAGTAGTCCAGTCGGTCTTGGTGGTTTTGATAGCTGTCATTGCTAATTTCTTTTTCTTTTTTCCAGTCTAAAAAAAATCGGCAATGCTCTTGCCGACTTTCTAAATTAAAAAGAACAACTAAAATCTACTATTTTGACAGATAAATCTATGCCTCTATTTGGATCTGGACCTATCTTAGTATTATATTTAAGAAAGTTCCTCCAAGTTGCTGGCCAAATAATTGATGGTTTCCTAATCCTCACACTTCTGTTTTTGTCAGCGTGTATGCACTGCCGACTGTGTGAGTATGGAGCTTGTACGATTCAAGGAAAAAAAAAGGAGAAGGTCATCATAGTTGTTGGGCAAATTATTCCCTGTTTCAGGATCTTATCTCAAGCTGTTGGAAATCATTGTCTTTACCTTTTTGATATTGTCTTCTCTGATCAGTAGATATGCTTAAAAACGAGCCTTTTGCTATTATCTCCATTGAATATCTAGTGTAGAAAGCTCGAGTTAGCTCATAGTAATAATTGTTTAGGGACCTATAGGTATCCTACCTTGTCGTTGTTTGTCAACCAAAAGAAATAATTGCTTGGATCAAGTTGAAAATTAGAGTACAGATGCATGGTCTATCTTGTTTCTCAATTATAGTACTATATTCCTATAGAGGGAATAATTGCTTGACTAATGACTAGGATCAAGTTGCAGATTAGACTACAGATGCATGGTCTATCTTCTACTTCCTACCGGTTTTTTGTGTGGTGAACCCTGCTCCATTGGTCTTTTCTTGCCCCCCGCACGATAACAAGGAGTTAATCCTGTCACTGTCCAATTGCCCAACATCGTTATCCAAAATCAAATCGCCAGGACATGTTTAGCTGATCGGATCAGGGAATAGAGTGCCGGTACCTTTCTTTTGCTTCCATCTCGAGGTAAAATTTGATAGCAACTGCATCGAGTGTTTCAATCAAGGACGAGTATCTGTATGTATCACACTTGCCGTGGTTCAATGGTAAACACCAAACCAAACGACAACAAGATGCGGTAAAAAATATATATATCTTTTGCGGAAACGGCAAGAATGATTACCGTTAACACACGTCTTCTTTGGCAAATTACCATTGCCCATTTAGCCTAGACTAGAAGTAGTTGTCAGCCGTGATGTCTGCTCATCTGGATTTAATGCTTGATTAGGGCCCTCCGAATTGTGGATATGCTGCTGAACATCTGACTGAGCCTGAAAGTTTCTGGACCCATCAAACCCATGGCGACTCGTCTTGTATGGATAGATTCGCTTGACACCCCCACACGCGCACACTCACTCCGTGCTACAATAGGCTACAACATCTTGCACATGACCCAGTACGGTTGGGCCAAAGATGTGTACGTTTGTAGTTACGTGGCGTGCTTTATCCTTCCTCCTTTGTTTCGATGCTGCTCGAGAGTCTGACGGCCATTCGCCTCGGAGAAAGTTTCGATCGTATGTCTTGATTTGTGTGATTCGGCATTCATGCCGCTTGCTTGTATTTATTTGCTCCGATTCGTCATGGTGATCGAATGGACTTTCTGCTTTGTTTTGCAGTGCCGGGAGCAGCTGACGAGAGGACAAGAAGAGACGAACTACCAGAGAGACCTGCAGACCTTTGCTCCCTGAAAGTGCATGAACTAGTCATACATGGAGCAGACGCGCACGGGAGGTGCCGGTGAGCAGCCCAGGGGGCTCCCGGCGAGGAACCGGCGAAGAGGATCACCGGCGCAGACGCGCCCACGGTGGCGGCGGCGGAGTCTGGCTTTGGCTGCTTCGACTGCAACATCTGCCTCGAGTGCGCCACGGAGCCGGTGGTCACGCTCTGCGGCCACCTCTACTGCTGGCCTTGCATCTACGAGTGGCTGCGCCCCGACGCGGAAGCCGGCGCCATGAGCTCGGCGAGGCGGCAGTGCCCCGTGTGCAAGGCCGAGGTGTCCCCGGACGCGCTCGTGCCGCTCTACGGCCGCGGCGGGAGCTCCGGCGCCAGAAGCCGCCGCTGGCCAGCATCCCGCGCCGGCCGGCCCGGCGACAGAGCGCGCAAGACACCGGCGACGGCGGCCACTACCGCCATCGGCACGCCGAGACCGACGCGCCAGCCCGGACACCGCGGTACCCCGCCGACGCCGCGCAGTTCGACGACGCCGCTCTCCTCCCCACGCCGTTCGGGGACCGCGGCATGATGCACTCGACGGCCGGAGGGATGCTCGGAGGCATGGCGGTGGCCGTCCTCCCGATGGTGCTCCGTGGGCAGGCGCAGCCGCCGGGCATGTACTACTCGGGCATGAACCCCAGGCAGAGACGGTGGCATGTGGAGGTGGAGAGGTCCCTGCATCAGATATGGTTCTTCCTCTTCGTGTTCGTGGCGCTCTGCTTTCTCTTGTTCTGATTTCTGAGGCAGATGCTCGCCACGTGACGTGCTCTGTACATAGTAAAGGGCTAGGTGCGATATGAATATGATGATGATGCGGCAGTGAATCAGTGACAGTAATGTAATAGAGCTTTGTGGTGATTGCGTGACGGCGTTCAAGATGTTAAATTGAAAGCCAGCTTCTGAGTTGTGATCCTAGAAATCGGTTTCGAAACCCCTTGAGGTATGTCAGAAACCATTGTCCGCATGTTCACGCAAACAGTAACATAGTATAAGGTACTAGTAACATAACCTAGAGCGTCAGAACAATGTTTCAATGTCTAACTGTCATGCTCCCATTTCAGCCCTTTGATCACCTGTGTCCCTATATGGTCACCAGCAATGCGGCAATTAACTCGAAACGTCTGCAATGTGTGCACAAAAAGAATGCCATTCATGGCAGCTTTACATGACTCCCTTTGCCAAAAGAACAACAGCACCTTCATTCGAAACGGCACTTAAGATGTATTACGATCTATGATCATCTTCTGTCACCTTGTGTCAGGCCACCTTTGTCACCCTGGTGATTTTCCACCTGATTAATCCGGATGAGGATGTTCCCAGAGCGGGGCTCTTCTTCAGTCCACTTGAGTGAATTCTTTTCCACGTACTTCATAACCTATCATATTCAAAGTTCAACAGTCAAAATCGTCATCCTCAGGTGAACTAAAACAGCATATATGTGAGCTACACAGGAGTCTGTTAAACATAGAATTTTAAGGCATTCTGTATGAATACTTGACAGAACATCTGATTCTGGAAAACCTGGATACAATGCCATTCAATGGAAGTCAAAGGGTGAAGGCAAAATTGCATGAGACACAAGGATTAATCATGGTGAGTGGATCAACACCACATACAATACCTGTATATTGACTATGCACAGATATATGTTAAAGATTTCGAATGTTTTACAGTTTTATTTATTAATAATTCATTTCCGTGTTACAAAATATGTAATGTTTTCTTGACATTCGTTGTCTAGAGACCTTTTCTCTATATAGGTATGGACAAGAGGGATCAAAATGAAAAATTTAATAAGATACTGTACAAAGTGCATAACAGAATGAATAAAATGTTGGTATGAAGCGTTTTACTAATATCATAAGTAGGGAGTTTCATGTCAATATTAGTATTTCGGATGATAACTCAAAGTGCAACCCAAGGATTGACTTCAAAACCATGCATCCAGCTAAGCAGCAGGTATAGTGCAGAAGTAAATAGATTGCTACCAGATTCAGACCTTTCTTCTTCTTTGTCCCATCTTGAAACTGCCGTCATCAACACCAATGATAACTTTCAGGTAATCATAAGCTGCAAATACAAAACATCAGAGAAATAAGATAATTCCCAACAGAGGAACTGATAAACTCAAAGAGTCATGAACCAATATTACATGGAATGTTTGCCAACTGTCTAAGATGGAGCCTCAAGAGATTAGATACATTTGCTGCATCTTGTGTGCGCAGATCAAGAGAAAATTCATTTTTTGACTCTGTTTCCCTGCAGGAAGCCAATAACTTGACCATGTAAGTACAAATTCTGAGGATAAAAAAAAGTCCAATAATTCCATCGACATAAACATACACTTACTTGGGCTTGATAATCTCCCCAGCAGATTTCTCATCAGCCAATCGAGCCATCTGATAACAGCGCTTGCCCTTGATATCCAGAGAGTATTTCAGTTAGTGATATGTTTTCTCGAATTGTGGGCTCTATGTAGCCATCATAATCAAACAAGCAGACAAAAGCTACCCATGTTTTATGTTTAATAATTATGACCACAAGCCTCAGCGTTAAACTTTTTATTAGAATCAGGTAGCTCTAAGGCATTAAGCAGGCCAACAAAATCTTTGACATGTCCACCCATTATATTTCCCCTGAAAAAATAAAGAAGTGTGACACTTACTTCCTGTATAAGATAATCAACTTCTTTCTGGTTACCCTCCCTAAAAGCATCAGCAGCCTGCAATTTCATCAGAACATAACACAAGCAACAAATAAACACAATATATTTACTGGAAACAATTTAAACAAAGGACATCATATGTGTTCTAAAACAAAGTGAAACATCATCTTGGAACCACCTTCTCATAGTACTGCTTCATCATATCCCAGTGCTGCTTTGCAGCCCTGCGGTAGTTCTGGTATTCCTCCTCATTCACAGATGGTGCTACAGATAAATCCGAACAGCTCAAAAAATAAGAACATTTCGCTATGATAAATAGTACAAACATAGGATTTACAATTCTTTAGGGGATTTCATGCTAGCTGTTTTATTTTATCTCAGAAGTTATCAGCATGTCGCAAAAAAAAAAACATTTAAGCTCTTCTTCTGATCTTATGATTCGAGACACATGTTCTGTGCTGTAAACACAAGCAACCTTAATACACTTCGAGAAAGCACAGAACACAGATGAGAACTTGATTCAATATCCGTCCCCACAAAGATTGTCATTCTGTTTCATCCTACGTTAAACAATCGTAAGTTTGACCAAGTTTATATGAAAACATATCAATACTTACGATACCAATAAATTTCATAGAAAATTTATTTGGTGTTATAAATGTTGATAATTTTTTCTATAAACTTGGCTAAACTTAAACTATTTTGACTTAGGACAAAACTAAAATGTCACTCTACAAGACAGATGTAGTATTTGCTAAGTTCTGCCAGACTTCAGAAGAAAAAACTAGTCATCCTACATATCCCACAGTTGTAACTTGACACAAGAGTATGAAACTTGTTTAGCCAAAGCCCCTGAAGATAACTAAGTTTAGATAACGTTTTGTTACTATATCAATACTCAACTGGTTAAACACGCAACAGGTAAGAAACAAACACTAACTTTACTTTTTCCTACCACATATTGCAAGGGCATGTAAATGGATAACACAGAAATTCAGTACAAAATGCAGATAGAAAGAACTAATGATTGACAGGATACATATTTTGGCTTTAATTATGCATTTAGAGCATGTCAGCATAATATTTCAAACCATCAAAAAGGTTGTATTATGTCTGGTTTTATCTGTTCACTTTAAAGATCTTACATTGTTCGTCTTCGAGTCTACACAGCAAATGTGTTACAGGCTTAACTGAATATGTTGGCACAAAAAATTGAAATTGTAGAAAAAGGAGCAGACAACTGGACAAAGATTTTGTACTCAGTATACCTCATATAAAATGCATAATAATCTAAATTCTGATAACAAAGAGAGCACGAGTAAGCTAAGTATACCTTTGCTACCTACGATAACATTGACAGGAAACTCAGTAGGATATGTTGAAACGTCCTCAAGAGGTTTCTGGACTGGTTTCTGATATGGGACTCTGTTTTCGATTTGCGCCTAATTCATATCGTTTTAATTTTGGCCCCTCCTCCAATCGTTCAGGTACAGTGAAGATTGCTTCTAATACCTCTCCTGGAGAGATCTTTGGCTTTGACCTCAGCATTCCCTCTGTTGACTGTGTGCCTAAGCATCTTCCCTTTGGAACGGAACATTCTACTGCCACATCCTGCACCATCAATATATTATGGGCCACAATCATTCAAACACCTAAACAAACAAAACAAATGCCAAATGCATTCAAAATGAAAATTCATATATAAACTAGCACACTAGAAGTTGACTGGATGAGATACCATTTAAAAATTAAAAGGACACAAAATTATTTTAAATAATTCACGTGACAAATCAGATACCATGTCAAACTACAAAGGGATACCATGTCAAACTACAAAATGGGTAGACCTAAGCAATATTCTAAAAATATATCAGCACAAGAAATGGTGAACACTGATCAATCCAGTCTGGCAAAAAGAAAAGTAAAATGCTGCTCCTGAACAAAAGTGGTCCCATATCTAAAAGGCGACGACGTTTTAGATTTCAAAATATGTCCCAGAATAGATGACGTTGTAGCCCGGCACTAGCATCTGAGCCAAGCACAGCCTATACTGTCAACTGTCACTTGTTGTCCTCCAGTAGCTAAAGATGAATAAAAAAGGAAATAAAATCCACCCATGGCCTCCACTACCAGTGCTGTGACTGAGCACAGCTCCCAAGCTCCTTCTGCATGCGGTCAGGCGCAATGATTCCTATAGGGGTGTTTGGGTATTTTTGCATCCACCTTGATCTACGAGAGAAGCTCTATAGCGTTTTTAGATATGGCCATATGGGACAGAGGGAGTATATTCAGAGTTCAGGTCAATGAAGCACCAAACATGTAATAAAGAATCAAAACACATAAAGGACAACAGTCCTCAAAGGAATTCAGATGAACATTACAAAGTGATTAACAAGTTGCACATATACAGGAGTACAGTTCAGAAGTATACAGGTGAAGGGGCAGAAGTGGTCTTACTTGTACCGCATTACGTTTGCTTTCTGCCTTTTTGTCTGTATCTTTTTCAGAAAATGACATCAACTCCTCCATGCTCTGCATACAACAGCACAGATTCATTAGCAGGCCAATAAGAAATAAAATAATAAATTGAAATATGTATGCACAGCTATATTAGTAAGCCAAGAGAAAAATGCAATAACAGATGAAACTATGTCCTATATAAACTCTAAATGATAAACCCTTTCACTACATTTGCAACAGTTGGGAGTGGCATAAAATATATAATAAACAACAATTACAGCAGTACCTTCTTAATATCATATCCACAGCTGCCTGCAAAAGGAAGTTTTAAACAATCAAGACATTTCTTGGTGTATGAAATGAATGGGCAAATACAGGCCAGATAGAAGACATGCTAACCTAGAACTTCACGGATCAATTCCATATTGAGCTTAAATCCTTCACCAAGCATGGAAAACAAAAACTCCTCAACATCCCTGTCATTCAGAGTCTCTCTCCTTGGTGCAGAGTCAGATTCATCAGATTTCATCTTAAAATCATCCCGCATGTACTCTGGCAGTTCAACCCTAAGAGGTTTGTCTTTTTTTGATGCTGTACTCAGTGTTGTTTTAACCCTGGTAGGCTCTTTTCCTAACATGTTGGAGACAGTACCAAATGCAGCACTAGACTTATGCAACTTTTCAGGCATTTTTGTTTGATCTGAATTCTCGATATGCTTTTCTTCAATTGCCTGCTCAGTCCGGGGAAGAGTTCTTGGTTGGCTTGAATTGTCCATATAGTTTTCTTCAACTGCCTTGTCAGTATGGGGCAGGTTAGTCTTGACACTTGACTCAACATCATTGATATGAGGCAACGAAAGTTGGAGATCAGTTAAGAAATCTCCAGCTTTGTTGACATCGCCGTTTGCTTTGATATATGCGTCAGCTATATCATCAAGTGAAAAGGCACAGCTGAACACATCAAGCAATGTACTAAGTGCCCTGGTTTCATCGTCACTGGATGAAGTCATCGCATGGGATAGATCCATGGTGAGTACCTTTGGGAACCTCTTATGAACTGCCAGACCTGCCCAACAAAATAAGTGTTCATCACATTGAGTTCCTTAAATACATGATAAAGTGCCAATTTCATGGTAAACTGATTTATCTACTACTCCCTCCATTCCAAATTATAAGACGCTTTGGCTTTTCTAGATAAAAAGCTATGTATCTAGAAAACCCAAAGTGTCTCATAATTTGGAATGGAGAGAGTAAGACACTAAAGAGGCTTACAAACTAAGCTTAGTAGAAAATGTTCAATAGGGTCTGATAAGCTGTTGTGTTTCTTAGTTCTTCCAAGGTGTTTTTTGGTTTAAGGAAATGGCATTGGAACCACTTGTGCACAGTAATAATAGCGAAATGGAAGGTACAAATAGACTCAAACCACTCAATGCAAAGTACAACCTATTTGCCTGTGAGCATAATTTTTGGGCAGTAACTTCTAATCCTCGAAAAATTGACATGATCTTAGAAGTCATCACAGATAAATATGAAGGGTCACAGTAAAAGTATGATAAGCATTCCTCTCAACACATTCATCAAACTAATCACACATTAATGAAAACTTCATCTATGGTGACAAATACTGCCAAAATCGGTATAGAATGATCATGGTCAAAAAAAGGCAGATAGAGTTGCCTCCTGGACTAAGTAACAGGACCAATAACCAAATGTTAAAACAAATACAAATGTAAAATTGACAGAGAAGACATAAATCCAAGCAACATGGCAAAATTGGATATCACTTAGTTAGTTTGTCTCTGTATGGTTCAGCACAGATGAGCAATAATTCCTAGTGGACAGATGATCATCACACACCAATGCAAGTGTGCAAGCAATGTTGCAGCACTATAAGGCCCTAACCGTACCCAAACTACAAATACACCCACCGGAAGAGTCGAACAAGAGAGAATCCAAGCATCAGAAATACTAGCATGTAGAGTACGCAAATAACCAACAAACGACATGTAACCACAGCTTCACACATCTTCCTACAAAATTGGGGTCCGATAGTTTAACATAAATGGGGAAAAAAAACTGTGACAAATCGAATGGTCGATCAAGAGTTCAAACAAGGAAAACGCGAGTTGAGTACAAGGGCCCAATCAAAGCAGATAGAAACGACATTGCCAGGACTCATCCTGCTTGGGCAGTAAACTTATTCACATGTCACCCAGAGACGGAAAAAAAACACTAACTAGTAGCTACCTGCTCCGATGCGCAATACAACCATCTAATCAGAGAACCCATGCCCAAACCATTCAAGTTCGAACCAAACCGCCGCGGATGCGATCTAATAAGAGAATCCACACCCAAACCCTCCAATGTCGAATCAAACGACCACGGGTGAACACACTGACACAACGCGAGCACCAAAACTGAAATCGAACGCGGGCTGGAAACTAAATCGGAGAAATTACGAAACAGCATGACCGATCGACACCCACGCAGATCCCCGCTCGATTAGAAACGAGCCAGCAACCCCTACACTGAACCAACCAACCACGGGACGCCATGGCGGAGCAAGCCCACGAGATCAGCCTCCGCCCCCAAACAAAGCAAGGCCGCAGCGGGGTTCGAGCGCATTCTAGACGGTTCTGGAATGGGGAGGGAGGGGGGACGGGAGGAAGGGACGGGGCTTACGGCTTCTAGGGAGGACCCTCGCCGGACGCGGGCCGCTCCACTGCGGCACTGCCCACTCCGCCCCGGCTGCTGCTCGCCGCGGCCGGTTCGGTTCCGGATTCCAGTTGGTTTCGCGTGTACGCCGGGGTTTTAAGGTGGGGAGAAGGGGTCTGGCCCACCTGGAGGTGGTGGTCCAGGTCTACAAAACGAGGTCCGTGCGCTTGCGTCGGCGTCGGGGAGGGCGGAAGGCACATTTTCAGTTCACCCAACCCATCGTGGTCTATTGAACCAGGTCTAGGTATTCATCCGACATTCCGATTTGGGTCCCTCTTGGGACTGCTTTCCCCATTTATCATACTCTGAGTCTCTGGTTGGTGAATACAGGTGATAGCTGTCATTCCGTTTGGGTTCACTGTACCTTGTGACGGTTAAGTTTCCAACGTGGAAACACGAAAAGTAGATGATAACCCAAAAATAGGAATTATCAGTTCTTTTCGCATTAGAACCAGGGATGACACTAATGTCCCGATGCTCGGATCGGCGAGGAATTTCTAATGAGGAGACGGGGTTGTTAGTTAGAACATGGGTTGCTGTTTGGATTTGGATGAGTAAGGATTCTAGAAATCTTGATTATCTAATATGACGAGGATTCTAATTCTAATCTAAAGATTTTAAGACCTTCAATGGTAAGACTTCAAGATTTGCCTCACTATCTTCTATCTTCTTGTTGGGATAGTGTACAGTTGGCAAACATGCCCGAAGGAGTGGAGACCGGGTAAGAATAAGGAGGATTCAATGAGGATAACTTCTATAGAGAATACAATTGTTGTTATGTTAGTGAGGTGGACTTCTCCTAGTGTTTTGATATTCAAAATTTAATATAATTTTTTCTATTAAATGTCTCGAGTGATATTATCATGCATGTACTATGACTAATGGTAGTGTTTTCCTATTAATATATAGCTTGATCGGGTGCACTACTCCATGTAGTCACATTTAGAATTGTAATACAATACGTAAGGCCACTCTGAGAGTATCATTATGTCGTTTTCGAGAGACTGTCATGTCTCTAGAATGAAATGAAACATGGATGAAACACCGACTCTCAATGCAAAGTTTCATTTCATGGTTTCATAGACATTTTAATTCCATGACTCAAAGAGAATTGGTGATGTCGATAGAGTTTAATCCCCATGACACTCATTTCTTCTCTCTTCTGAAATACAATGTCATGTCATCGAAAGTGCATGTGACAACATATTTAATGCGAATGAAACTCACGTGAAACTCCCATCGAGACATAGTGCATCTATGAAGACAAAGACAATTGTAGTAATGACTAAAGTGGTGTAGTCGGTCAAGGCCATAATTTGCTAGGCTGATGAAGAAGACATAGGTAGTGGTTGCAACAGACCAGAGTGACCAGAGTAAAGAACGTAATTGCACGGGTCACCGCAACACAGATCGAGAACGAATCAATCTCCGACGAAGTTCTGCACACATAATTTGATACTGCTATCTCATTTATAGAGATTCATCATACAATTTCGATGTACTGTACGATAACCGTGCCCATACCACCACAACAGGCTACAGTGCTCGCCATAGAAAAACGAAAAGTGCCCGCTTGCAAAAAAAAAAAAAAAAAAAATAGTGGTGCCCATTCAATTCATTAAGGAAGTGAAGGACAATGAAATTTGGCTTAAGTAAGGTTAGTCTCAATGGAGGTTTTTTACAAAAAGTGCACATTAAATAGGGTGTCACAAAAGAAGATATTCACTTTTTCATAAAACAATAAGGAGAGAGAAGAGGAACGTTTCACCATGGTGAAACCCTGAGCAATTGTTTCCCATGTGTTGGGAACAACATGAAATCCTCAATGAGACAAAATAGAGTTTCACCATAGAATTGTACAATTAAACCGCACAATGAGAGAGAGAGGGGGTATTGGACCCGTTCTATGAAACAATAATCAAACCGAGCATTGAGGGAGATGTCTATTTCATGCCAAGTTTCACGTCTTGAAACCGGTGGTGAAACGCTCTATTGAGACTTACCTTGCCCCTCTATTTGAAAATAAGTGTATTTCTAGAGTCTTAATGAAGAGATCAATGTTAGTTAGAAATTACATATATACCCATATAAAAGTTCCTCTAGGATGATGTCATCATTGCACTTCGGAAATAGATAAGGGCATGGTTACTTCCCTCTTTTTTGCCAAAAGTTTTGACATTTTATTCCATATTTCGACAAATGTATCTAAATATCATGCAAAAAAAAAAAAGCAAAAGCTTTGTGTCCAAAAGTTTTAGCATTTGAGACTCAAGAGGCCCAAAAGTTTCCATTTTACCAAAATATCCTCCTATGGCAAAAAAAATTTTTTTTGCCATGCATCTAAACACCACTCTACAAAAACTTTTGGCACCCATAAAGCAATTAAACATACCCAGAGTAGAAAAAAAAAAAAGACAATTAGAGTTGGGTAGTCCCATAGCTAGATAAGAACTTATTTTGGGATGAATTTTAAATTCTTGAAATATAGACTCATCGTGATGGAGGATATAGCGCTTTCCACCTACTAAAGCGTGGAAACGTCAGCCCTCCATTGCACTCACAAAATAGCAAGCATCTAGCCATCCAAGCGAAAAAACATACTCCCTTCGCTTTGGTATTAGAAATGGTTTTGGACAAGAGTTTGGTCAAACACTAGGAATATAAATTATCAATAACTTTTAAGTTGTTGGGTTTGAAAATGTGAAAATCATATGAATATATTTGTCTCAAAAAATACTTTGATAAAAGTATACATATATCATATTTCCATAAATATTTTTATAATAAGCTCGGCGAGAAGGTCGAGGATGAGGCCGTGGATTCGAAAAGTTAGTGTTTTGCCTTTGGGGGGCAAGATGACTGAAAAAAAGAGGAGTTGTTTTCGAGGCCCGCTAGGGCGGTGGGATCGATCTCTCCTCCATGGAGCTCAACATGGCGGGGATTGCGGAAGAGGAGGTCGGCTAAGGCCTTGATCTCTTTATTTCTTTCTTGTCGCAAATTTGTTCCAATGTAATCGCTAGTGTAAGATCCAAAGAGAAGTTGGTGATCCGTGAATACTTGTGTTACCGGATCGATCATAGTTTGTAACACTCTTTTCGCTTAATGAAAAACACGATCGTGCTCTTGAAAAAAAAAAAAAAATTTTTTATAATAACAAGATGTCAAAGTTGTGTTTTTAGAGACCGTATCGTATATAACATAGTACAGGTAACTTGCTCCTGAACAGGGAGCTATTACAATTGATCATTTGATCTTGCTTTTTTTTTTTTTCAATGGCAACCATCGTCGATAGCTAACATGAATAAACAATACAGCAGGATTATAGTTTAGGGACCCTATAATTTAGGGTGTGCAATAAGTCACGAGTTACAACCCATGTACTAACGATAACAATAACAATATATTATTAAGTTACGAGAGAAAACACAGAAATAAGCACTGCATGAGTCCATCAAACAGGAGTCACGCTCACGCCTTTGGTTCCCCAGCCGCTCTTCACCGGAGTTCCCATTTCCAGCCTCCAGGAAGCATGCGGCCCACAACAACCAATCAGACGCTCTCTCTCCAGTTTGGAGAGGAGCTACCTGCCATATTATATTACCAGGTTATCCACTACTATACGAGCTTATCTTCTTCACACACTTCTTCACGCGACATCAAACTGCACAGAACAATAATGTGGGCCTCCGAATGACTATATCAAGGCCCAATTGACCAGGCCTATAATACGCTGGCCCGGCAGGCGCGCGCTCTCTACGCGAAATTGAGCCTGGAGGTGTATGTGGCCTTGGGGGCCCAGTTCTTGGGTATGACGTCCTGGGCCGTAAGGGTCTGCTTGCCGGACAGGGTTGTCAGCCTCACGGAGAAGGGACCGACAAGTGGGCCCGGCGTCAGGCTCCACGTGGCCCCCCATACGTGCTGCATGTCTCGCCACTGCGCCGAATTGGCCTGCATCCACATCGAAGTGCAACTTCAGTCACTCCAAATAACACCGGAGACAAATAGAAATATATAGTTTCCATTTTAGTAATAATCTGATAAAGGCTAGCCGAGGAAATCGCTACAGCTCCTGAAAGCAGAGATTTATGGATGCAGCAATTGGTAGTAGTACTATAATTGGATGCTCCTATAATAACAGCTGGAGTAATTAATTAACAAGAACAGAGTTTGCCAATGTTGGTACAGGCGGTGGGGATAACATTGTGAGACCAGAGAAGGACATGTCCATCGTTAATGGTACCCACATGATGGAGTAGCACTGTTAAAAGATACTAGCATTATTGTACAAGCACAGAAGCACACTGTAGTGAAAAGGAGGAGATTATTATTGACTTCCGACGAAATGAACACAGGGCATGTGTATAGCTGGCAACTCAGCTGCTGCATTATCGCAGGGAAAATAAACTGAACTGCGGTGAAGAGCTTCTACTGAAGTTCTTTGGAGTTGAACCATAATCATGGCTTTGACAAAACCAGTACTACTATAATTTATTACAGTACCTTTTTGTGTGATGAAGTTACTAGTACAATTAATTTGTTGCTAATAAGGCAACAAAACTCTGACCTGTGCAGTACCACTGGACTTGCCGGCAAACGCCGCAGGCAGTATCAAGTTAGTCTAGCTAATATAGATCCGTTTTATACTTGTTACCTAGGCGTGGTGTTGTTTTGTGCGGGAGAGAACAACACAAGACGCATGTGATTCTAGAACCCTAGATAAAGACATTCCCACCAGCAATGGCCAATGGACGCGACGGGACGTACTCCACAAAAGGGGAACAGACAAGAGCCTAGCTAGTTGCGGCCCACGCTGGCCCATGCGTCCAGAAAACCATCGCCCATGTCGTCCCCGCATGTTTTTTTTTACCGACCGGTCTTATCAAACCGCCGCCTCGCACGCTGCTAAACCGCACTAGCACTGCCCACAGACACCTACATTTGAAATTTGAATTCAACCTAATTCAAACGGGCGGAAAGAAACGCCTACAAAAATCCGTAAATCACTCTTTTTGGAATTTATACCGCCGGTTTGACCGCAATCCATTTGAGCGGTATAAATTCCAAACCGCCTCCGTGGTCGGGCGGTGTTCCGTCCCGCCCGATCGACGTTTTTTCAAACTTCAATTCAATTTTTTATACCAAACGAACTCAAATTTGAAAAATTTTTACACCGCTTCTATAAATCACGAACTATTTTACAGAATTTTTTCAACGATTTTTTTTTCAAATTTTACATTTTGAATTTGGCTTCTTTTATCCGATGTCGCCGTAACGCCGTCCTCGAAACTGCGGTTTACCGCGGTTTACCGGCCGGGAGAAAAAACGCAGGTCGTCCCTAGCCGCATGTGAAAAAGCAGGGATCCCACTCACATGCATGCTGGCATGCTGCTGCACTAGCGCACTAGCACTGCCCACAGACACCTGCATGTCCCAATGGAAAGAAAACGCCTACACCTTCCCGTCTAAAATCCCTCTTGCACTGCACCGCAATCCCTGGTGGTGCCGACGACGTGCCGTGGTCGAGCGGTGTGGAGTCTTATGGATCGATGTGGTGTGAATTGTGAGGGGAAAAAAAAGCAAACGAAGCTTTGCATTGTTGTGATTACGTACCTGTTTGAGCTGCATGGATCCGATGTCGCCGTCGCCGTCCTCGAACTCCACCAGGAGGGAGAGCCAGAAGCTAGTGGAGCCTTCGTTCACGTGGAAGGCGATGTTCTTGCCCCCGTACCTGCACGCCGTCCTGCAAGCATACAAACGCCACGCCGGCAGTAAATTGAGGATTCACTCCAAGCGCACGCACGCGACAGCCAACGGTGGTCGTTGCTCATCGAAAAATGCGTAATTAAACAACTGTGTCTTCTGTGCATTCCACCGCACGCCATGAGCGAGTACGTACGGAGACTGTGAACTCTGCCACACATTGATTTGTTCCTGGCGATGCCGCGCCCACTGTCACTGTGTTCGATCGATCGTCCGGGAAATCCATGGCATGGCCATGGCACGTTCCAAGATCCAACTACTGCATACCCGGCCCCAAGGTGGTCCCAATGCTGTACTGTAGAGTCATTTTGGTTTTGACAGAGTTCTAGTGCCCGGATTTCTAGTAACGTCAGATGCAAGGCATGCAGTTCGCCCGCCCGATGCGGTTGACGTTGACCACAGCCATGCAGTACTGCTAACCAGTAGTAGTAATAAAAATCTATCTACTATGCATGCATGTTGAGGTACCTGCGGAAGACGACGTTGATCTCGCCCCGGTTGCGCAGCTGGCCGCCGGCGCCGGCCACGGCGAGGCGGCCGAACGCGGCGCCGCTGAGGTCGAAGTGCGTGCGGCCGCCGGAGCAGACCCCGCCGGGGCACTCGTCGGTGACGATGACCGTGACGGCGCGGCGCGAGCAGATGCCGTGGTCAAGGCACCGGACCTTGTAGCAGGCGCCGCAGCCCTCGCCGGACTTGAACAGCACGGGGCTCACGGCGCCCACGCGCGCCTTCATCGGCACCACGTCCACCAGCGTCCCGTACCCGCAAGCGCCGCCTGCCATGTATACGGTGTGATGTGGTTAACCATTGAACACGGTGATTTATATATATACGTATATATTGAGAGAGATTAATTAGAGACAGAGTACTATGCTACAGTAGCACACTGTAATTACTATTGACAGTTCCATACAGGCTTGAAATTTAGAAGCTACTGTACAGGCCTACAGTACAGTACAAAAAGGTGAATGAAACCAGCGTGTGGCATGCACGTGGACAAAGGTCCTAGACTAGTTACTGTGTGTGGCCAGATCTAACCACCAACAACACTACTAGCTCTCAAGTATGGACACGGCAGCAGTTCCGTTGAGAAATGATCGAAAATTGGACCGTTCCCACACTGGTTCACATGGTCAGGGTACGTAAAAACAAAAATACTGATCGATGCAACCTGTCATCGTTCTAATAAAAAAAATGTAGCTGTAATATTTGACTTGCAAGTGAATTTTCGGTACTCTCGTCGTCGTCTGTGCACTCCGGGGTACGTTCATCCATTTGACCATTGTACGTAACACAAGCTGTCTGTAATATTTGTACGTGTGTGTCAGGCTGAAAATACGTCGTCTGAGTGTCGGTGGATTAAACCTGACGCGATACGGTTGTTGGTTCCTAGTAAAAGCGGCGAGTTAAGGACCCTACACACGCTGCATTTTCCAGCCACCATCGTACACTCGAATCTTAAAGGCTCTCCGCTTGATAATAGATACACTGTTTTTTCTGTAATCTACGTGGGAAGCACATGTCTACTGTACATCGGACTTGAAGGGATACCGACGCCGGCCGATGTCGCCAAAATGTGGCTATGGGAAGAAGAAAAAGAGAAAAAAAAAATAGTAGCAATGCTTACTGCTCGCATTTGCAGCAAAAAGAAAACCAAATGACCACAAATTCACGATACAAGCTTGGGTGCAATGAAGAAGGTAGTGCAACGCATTCACCATTGTTAATTCTTTGCAGAGTGAGCGTGTCATCATATACTCTTCTACTCAGGATGGACGAGGACGAATTGAAGGATGTGAGAATTGAGCACACAACCATATGGGGGTGCATATTACCGTCACTGCCGTCGCCCTCGGCGCTGCCGTACCAGGTGGCGGTGGCCGGGTGCCACTCGGGGTCGACCACCCTGTGCGCCGCGCCCGAAGCCTCGCCGGAGCCGAAGAGGCACGCGGCCCACACGAGCAACGACGACGCGAGGAGCACCGCGCGGATGGACGAGAAGCCGCAGGCGGCGGCCATGGCGCGCACTGTGAAGAGCAGGAAACTGCGGCGGCGGCACAGCCTGCAGGCAACGAACACCTACCGACAGTGCAGAAATGGCCGACGACCTCGCTCTGAGTGGTGGTGGTGGTACTTGCTCAGTTGCTCTCCCTCTCTGGGGTCGCTTTTAAGGCTTCGAGAAGCCGCAGTCCCCAATGTGCTCAGAGCTGTGCCCCCTGCACAAATGGCGGGGAAGGGACAATGGGAATGCACGAGTAGGGTGGTGGCTGCCTGGACTTATAATGTGGACAAGGGGGCCGTAGAGAAAACACAGGGCAGCGTTTTAGTAGTAGCTTTTTTCTGCATGGCTAGCTGTTGGAGACGATCGAGTACGTACAGTCCCAGTGGCATCGATCCGTTTTATGTTTTTTGCTATGATGGAGATTGGAGAGCTCTTGGCCTTTGCCACGTGATGAGGGGTGGCCTTGCTTTGTTGCCTTGTTGGTGCACATTATTATGGTTTTCCATAGGTAAAAGATTTCACTAAAGATAAACCACTCCACTACTTTTAAACAGGTAATCACGTAGTATTGAAGTCCTCCAAAAATGTATCACTTACTACTTAAAAATTATTATATTTTAGAATTGGCAAAATGACTTTTTTTAATAAAACAATTCTCAATGCAAATTGAGTAGTAGTAGTTTTTTTTTTTTCTTTTGGGGCCCTACAACATATAATAGGCCAAGAATTCCTCCACAAAAAGATGGATACGAGTCCTCATACCGATTGATGAGGAGTAGGACCCTCGATCAACTGCCGTGCACCCGATTGAAAAAAAAAATGTTTGGGATTAAAATGGTTACCTCTACTACTTCAAATTCAGAAGACGACGAGATGTGCCATCCAATGTGGCTGCGGTTCAGTGAGGCAGAGCTACCTTGGAGACCGTTGGTAAAGGCGCGCGAGCGACACACGTACCCCAACCAACCAACGGTATACTATATCATCAAGCCACGTGCACGCATGAATCCACCCAGATCCAGATTCCAGAATGGGGTGGTAGTAGACAGATGGAAGGAACGCCCACCCCCAAATCTGAGTGCAACATGCATGATGTGATTGGGAAAGCACGGCGTGCCATGACGACGCTGTGGATGGTGGCGCATGCACGCGTACGGCCACGCACCCGTGTCGACACGCTGTTTTTAGTTTTTTTTTTTTACCCACCTCCGACTCCGACGCTTCCGATCCGTGCCGCGCCCGGTTTGTCTCCCCGGCCTTCCGATCGATCCGGCCTTTGCCCCTTGGCCCGCCCTCTCGATCGGCTGGCTCCCCGCATGCGCGCGCGCGCCGTTGCGTCTGCTAGCGTCCAGAATTCGCTCAGTGCCCCGCCGTGTCGCCGACGGCGCGGCGCGGTTGCCTCGCCCGCCGGACCGTTGCCGGGTGCGGGTGTGGGGTTTGGTTTGCGCGAGAGTCACGACGCGCGCGTTGGTGGCCGTGGTTTGGTGGGGAGTGGGGGCTGGAGCCGGGGGACGGATGAACGGACGTCGGGGCGCGCGGGCTCGGTTCGGGTTAGGTGGCGGGTCGATGTCACCACCCGACCAGGGTTTTGTTCGTCGTGCTCGTACCGTGAAGCGGCCGCGGATCGAGCTCGGGCAAGTCCTACGTACACAGCCAGCCGGCTGCCCGTGGACGTACGGGAACGGCCAGTGGAGTAGTCGAGTGGAGTGAAGATGGTGGGTGAGTGGGAATTCCGGTCAGGGAGGGCACCGGTACCTACGTTTGTGGTGCCGTACTGCCGTCCACCTGTTTCCATGATTTTTGCTCTTGGCAAATTGGCATGTACTAATTGAATTGCTCTGCTGGCAGCATGCATACTGTAGTTTTACAGTATATATCGGTTTGCTTTTTTTCCACTGCCATTATTATTACTGGATAAGATTCGTGCGATCGTTATGTGCGGGGTCAATGCATCACTCATCCTTTTTTTGATAAAAAAAAATACCTCTGGCTAATTATCGTTCTATGCTCCACGGCCTGGATTTTTTTTTTTTTTTTTGACAACACCACGCCCTGGATTGGATTGTTAGAGCATCTCCAACAGTTTGCTATCTTAACTTGCCATTCATAAAATTTTAGCAAAACTAGAAAAAACAGCCTCCAACAGTTTGCCATCCTAACTTGGCAAAAGTAGCAACTTGGCAAATTACCCCTCCTGGCGCGCATATATGCGCGTGCGCATACAGCTTGCCATCGCGAATGCACTCGCGCGGCCGTCCTTGTCCCTCGTCGCCCCTCTTGTCTTCTCCCCGAAGCCAGGTCGCGCAGTAGGTGCAGATCGCCGGGACGACGGCATTCACCAGCGCCTTGATCGCGCGTAGCTGTAGAAGTCCGACGTCTTGATGTGGCCGAAGTGCTAGTCGCGGGGCACGTAGACGGCGCCGTGGACGACTGCTGCGTGTGTGCGACGGCATCCTACTGCCCACGGCGGTGGCAACACCACGATCACCATACAGTCCACCGCGTTGGGTTGGCTCATGCACTCCAGGCCATGAGTTCCTCCACGAGCTCCTGCAACCCAAGTCCCGCCGCCGCCCATGGGACGATTAGGCAGCGGCGGCGCCAAAGTCGATCTCCTAGGATGAAGGACTCACTTGTAAATAGAATCTTTTTTCTGTGTTCACTTTGCATAAATACAAGACACATAGATATACATAGATGGGCTTGGTTGATTTTTGAAAAACTTTGCGTTCACTTTGCAAAAGTATTTTTCTTTATTATTTATTTAAATGGTTGAAACATTGGATTTGGGGAGTGAAATATGCCAAACTGTTGGAGGTGGGCTATTTTTACTTGACATATACTTTTTGCGAAGTTCATTAAATCACAAAGATTTTCTTTGAAGTAGAATTTGCCAAACTCTTGGAGATGCTACTACCCATGCCATTGAGGTTTTCATTGCAGGCTTGCAGTTGCGCTTTCAGAAAATAGAACCCTTTCATGGTTTTTTTTCTTTCTTCTAACCTTTTTGTCGGGCGCATTGTAGTTTCTTCCTGGCTCGTTTTTGACGTGAGATTAGAAGAACGGCACCATCGCCCACTACAACCAGTATACTGCATTTGTCGGCAGAGATGGTCATCACGTCCAAACAGCACATGTTCTGGGACCACAATCGACCAGGCAATTGCTTTGTATGCAGGCATGCAGCATGCTGTTCATTCGATCCCGGAAAGAAGGCTTTACTGCTGGTGATTGGTTGGTGAACAAGAAGGAAGAGACAAAGCCAGTCGATCGGAGCTGCGCAGTTACGCACGCCGGACGGACGGACGACGATGCACGGCAGCCGGTGCGCGTGTACTCCTATTTTACTTGCTGTCAAAGGCATTATTAACCCAGAGCGAGCGTTTCAGCGCAATGAAGGCTCAAAGGCTGCATCCACAGGCCCACACCATGAGCTGAAAGCTCATCACCAAACTCCCAAGCTTCTGGAAATGCTGTGCACACGGTTAAGATTTCTGTACCGAGAGACACTAATAAGGGAGAGAAGTAAATGCGACAGCGGCGAAGTTGTTCAGGCAGCTCCCTTAATTAAACTCGGCAGGGACGACGTGAGATCAAGTGCAAATGGTGGTGGTGAGTTCCCACAATACAGCGAGACTTTTCTTAGAGAAGACGACACTACGAAGGAGGGTCCACCGTGTGTGAATCAATCCATATTCATTCACGCCGTACGACGTGCTCGGCCCGTCGTCCTTTTTCCCGAGCAAGGCTGCACGGTAGCTCGAAATCGATGCCTGTGACCCTGCCGTCTATCCACGTGAAAACCGAATGGTGCATGCAGATGTTTCGATCCATCTGATCGTGGACACTCGAGGATTCGAGGGCTCGTTTTCACGGCGTTGTCTCGTTTATTATCCAACGAGATGAGACGGATTTCGTGTGAATTCTGACGAGTTTCTACAGCAGCAGCCGTCTGTGTCTGCTCGAGGCGCCACTCGCGAGCAGTGAGTCGGGTCAAGGAGACAGATCGAGCTGGGGCGATTCCCTTTAACCCCTTTTTTGGGCTTTTTTTTTTTTTAGCATAACACCTTTTTTTTGGGTTGTGAAAGAGGGCAGAGACCAAAAGAGCGCGGCGCCGCGGCGGTGATGAACGAGTGCAGCGGCTTTTGCCTTGCTTGCGGCACGGCAGTCGCCGGCTGATCGATCCGCGACAATTTGACCGGCCGGCTGTGCTTAAAAGAGGCACGTACGTACGTACGGTGTGCTCACTTTCGTCGCACTAGCTCCTGCGATCTGCAAACGCCTTTGGATACATAAGGTGATAATAATACCTCGTTTTGAGGTGCTAGGTAATGTGGCCGATGATGGCTTCTGCTTTGTTACGGATGATGTGGAGACCTTTGAATTTGTGATTATTGTACATCTTATGACTAAATTACTGGGTGAAACTAATAATTTCTCACAGTGCATATATAAAAGGAAAGATCAAAGCATATACTATCTACGTTGATTGGGATCTCATTGAGATACATGATGGTAATGGTTGGGTATTTGGGGAGGTAAATATGTTTTTGTCTCCAACACAACATCATTATATATATCAAATAGGGTTCTGGAGGGAAGTCAGTGACTTACTGTCACCATTTCAATATACCAAACCTTTACTAACGTGGCGCATGGGAAAATTATTGTGGAATTCAACAATCATTTTCATCAAAGCCTCAAAGGTCTATTGAGTTATTATTGAGATGCATTGTCTGTCTAAACCTAAGAAATTCTTTTGCCAGGTATCATGAAGGGAAAATATAGAATTATATTCGCTAAGATTTACGATGCTGACTTTTAACACAAGGCCTTCCAGTCCTTAGAGAACAAATTGTTGATTATTTTAGTTTTGCAGATTGTCGTAATAACCTTAAAAATCTTGCTATTAAGATGGTCCGAATCGGACATACGACTTTCATATTGGTTTATCGCTTCATTGATTTAACCTTTTATTTTGCCAATTGCATGCCACCTCATGGTCAAAATAGAGCCTTCTGTGCCATGAAAATTATCAAGATTGAGTTGAGGAAAAACATGGGGACTCGTCTTTTTTTTTTTTTAAAAAAAAAATGGGAGCAAATATAATTTTTTTTTACTGTGCACTTAGATGTACACTATGTCCATATAAGTACGTAGTTAAAATTATATATAGTCTATATATAATATATTTAGTAAATCCAATATGGTATTAAAATCGGAGACAGAGAGATTATTATTGATGAAGATATATGACAGGAGAGTCATTAGTTAGATCCTTTTTCTATCAGTATTTGTTTGCTTTCATCTTATTTGTTGTACGGGCGGGCACTCTGGTGTGGTATGTCAACGTGCCAACATGTATGTTGAGTAAAAAAATGCTCGGGAATATAACATTGTCATTCTGAGTAATAAAAATATCTTTTCTTAGGAAAAAAAGTTATATGTAGCTAAAATTTCAAATAAAAGGCGTGTTGATTCTACGGCTTCGCCACAGCCCAAAAGATGTGAGAGCCCACGATCCACGGGGCCGAATAACGCCTTCCGGCCTTCCGAGTGAATCAATATCTTGGGCCTTCCCAACTTTTTGGGTTAAAAGTGGAAAAAAGTCCACATTACCTCCCAAACTATCACAATACGTAAGTTCACTTTTCCTCCCTCATCTCTAAAACCTGACAAATCACCTCCCCCAACTTTTCCACCACGCATTTTACCTCCCTCGAAAGGTTTTTGAAGACGGTTTTGCTACAGTAACCGCGGGTTGCTACAGTACCAATACCTTTGTCTTTTTTTTTTTTTTTTAAATTCGATTGAATCTTTGAAAAATCATAGTAAATCACGTAAAAATCATAAAATCAAAAATCTAGTTTTGTTGGACTTCACATGAGTAGATCTACACAGTGAATATATAATATGATATGCTTTAGTACAAAGTTTTTTTTTGTTACGAAGGTTTTGTCTTTTTTTTTTTTATTTATTTGGCTGAATCTTTAAAAAATCATAGTAAATCACAGAAAAATTATAAAATAAAAAAAAATGGTTTTTTATTGGACTCCACATGAGTAGATCTACACAGTGAATATATAATATGGTATACTTTAGTTCAACAAAATAATTATAGAAGTTGCGACGAATTATTTCAATTAATTATATATTCACTCTGTAGGACTTTGTACTAAAGCATATCATATTATATATTCACTGTGTAGATCTACTCATGTGGAGTCTAACAAAATTAGATTTTCTATTTTATGATTTTTTTGTGATTTACTATGATTTTTCAAAGATTCAACTGGAATTTTTTTAAAAAAGAAAAAGACAAAGGCACTGGTACTGTAGCAAACCACGGTTACTGTAGCAAAACCGCCATCAAAACCGCTCGAGGGAGGTAAAATGCATGGTTTGAAAAGTTGAGGAGATGATTTGTCCGGTTTTGAAGTTGAGGGAGGAAAAGTGAACTTCGTGATAGTTGGGGGGAGGAATGTGGACTTTTTCCGTTAAAAGTGGTCGTGGGCCGAGCTCCATCTCGCTCTCGTCCAAACAAACTTTGCGCATCTTATCATGTCAAAAAAAAAAAAAAAAAAAAAAAAAAAAAAAAAAAGTTTGCACATTTTCACTTCGATTTTTTCTGGGACGGATTGACATGGAAGAATATAAACAACTACCAACTGCTTTAGCGTTGGAGATCGTGATTCTTGCGCGAACATCGCTATATTTATCTGCTTAGAACCTTGGACTGAGGCCGGAGATGCTCCCGGAGTACCGCGAGCACGTCGGCGAATCTCACTACCCCGACGAGCGCGCCGCTGGTCTCATCAGCGACCCACACATACCCTACACGGTGCGCAAGCGCCTGGGCCATGACGGCCACAAGCGAACTCCCAGAATGGCATGCCACCACGTCCTCCGTGGACCGCCACCCGAAGCTCCCAGACAACATCCTCCTCGGGCGTCGTGCGCGTCGTCCCAGCGGCGAGGAGTCCTCGTCGGAAGATGATGTCGACGATGACGACGACGGGGACAAGGGAAGGGAGGCGGCGTCCTTCCCAGCGCATTCCATGAGCTCAGCCATGGCGTCCAGTCCCTTTTCCGCCAGCTGAGCCCTGACGACGCGGAGCAAGAACTCCGGCGGCGTGTGCGACATCGAGCAGTCGATGAACGCCATAGCGTCCCCAGCGGAGAGCGCGGCGAAGGCGGCCGACACCGTCTCGACGTCGCACGAGGCGAGCACGCCGGGGCAGATCTCGCCCACCAACGCGTTGCTGTCGTCGTCGGCGACGACGGCCACGGCCGTGCCGTCCGAGACGGCTCGGCGCAGGAGCGGGATCACGTCGAGCCCGTCGTCGTCGACGTGGACCGCGTGCACGTCGCGGCGGACGAGGCCGAGCGAGGCCACGGTGAGCGCGGCCACCGGGGAGAAGTGGGAGATGCAGCCGAAGAGGTGGCGGACGATGTCCTCCCGCGTCAGCGCGCAGCAGTCGGCCGTGGTGGACAAGGCGCCGGCGGCGGCATCGGAGGAGGAGGGGGCCTGCTGGTGCTGGTGGTGGTGGTGGTGGTGGTGTCTCTTGCGGCCGCGTGCGGGGAGCGGGACGAGCAGGCCTTGGCAGCCGTCGGTCAGCAGCACGTCAATGGCATCGAGCAGCCTGCAAGCCATTGTAGCTTATCAATGACTGAGATGGAAATCTCGGAACAAAACAAGAATTCAGAAACGACGCGGCCGCGTCGCGTACCTTGTCTGGGGGTCGACTCGGTGAGTGACGCCGTGGCCGGCAGCAACGGCGGCCGCGACCACAGCCACGGGGCGGCCGAGGGCGGCTGAGGGGTCCCTGAGGTTATCCGCGTCGCCGCAGACGTAGCAGAGGATGTCCGCGACGCCGACCTTCACGTACACCGTGGGCTTCTTCGCGCGGTAGGCGGCCGGTTCGGCGTCCACGAAGACGAACGGGTCGGCTCCGGCGGCGCGTAGCGCGGCGAGCGCGGCCGCGACGGGGGTGGACGGTGGCAGCGTGAGCACCCTCGGCCTGCCGATGCAGAGGTCGGAGACGACGTGGGACAGGAGCGTCGCCGCCATGCACGCTCAGGTGAGGTCGATCGGGTACGGATCGGGAGAGGGAATGGAAGGAACGAAGACGTAAGCCTGCTGCGCGCGGAGAAGAGAACGTGAACTGTGTGTGGTCTGTTGGAGCCAAGTGCAGGCAATTTATAATAACTGGCAGTGGCAGAGAAGACGTACGTTCTGACGTGGTGTCCCGGTGGGCAGTGAGTAGTAATTTTGGAATCATGCTGATGTTTGGCCGGTAGGAGGTACATCTTAATCAATCTCTGATAATGGTCTTCGGTTATGAAAGCCTTCAAATTTTGCCCTTACAGTGTTATATTCTACAGACCATGCCTGTGAAATTACAGCGCCCATATATCGATCATGCCTTCATCAAACTCGAGGTAATTCTCCCACGATCCCGTAATCCCGTTTGGACACGGAACAACGGTTAAAACCGAAGAGATAGCGCAGCTGCAGCCTAGCCTGCAGGTCAATTGATAAGCACCGTCACGTTTCAGCTTTCAACCATGCACTCACTCACGCACGTGGTCTCACACATGGCATCCAGGCCCTTCATTTATTTACAGGCTATATAAGCAGACCTATTCCTTTTGCCTTTTATCTGCTCCTCGTGCATGCATGTGTCGCTGTGCTTATACACGTACGGAAACCAATAATGAAACAATTAGCTAGTTGAAACTTGTTACAACTTGCACTTAAACTAAACCAAATACTTCATTCGTCACGACAAATCCGCCGTCTAAATAGACGAAAGATGCGCCGTGTCCCCGGAAAACGACAGTAGCCTCTCCAAAACCACAACGCGATACAAAATTCGGCAGCCGGCCGGTACGGTGATCGATTCAGTGAGGTTGGAGAGGAGGAGCTAGCACCAGATCGACGGAGACCGATTGGGGTGGTGGTGGGACACGTCGGCGAGCCGTGCGGGAACAGCTTGGCGCGCCGTACGTATCGAGACGGCCACCGGCGGATCACATGGCGGCGGTTGGAGGGGCTCGTTTTGGGCTGGCTGCCGCCGGCGTACGTATCGCTACGCGACGAGAGGGGTGGGACGGCGGCGCCGCGACGCGAGATGCCAGCCTTTATCATTTGGCTCGATCGGTTCGGTCCCGTTATTTCACACGTTTCCACACACCATGCCGACTGACCCGTGGGTTGTACAGTAGTATAGGATCGGAATCGTAGGCGCTTATCGCCGCGTCTTCCAGGGAGCTTCCCGGCCTTTCCCTTGGTGTTCAGTTCAGGTGTCCGGTATCCGAGAGCGAGAGGAGACGGATAAGGAGTCGTGCTTCTCCTCTGACCCACCTACGCACCCTGACACGGCGATGGCGCGAGCGCGAGTACGTGCAGCAAGGCAATGCATACCAATCTAAAACGGGCCACCATCATATGGAGACCGGCCCAATGCACGCCGACAGGCCCGCCCCTAGGAATACCGGACCAGAAGACCACTTTGTACCTGGGCCACCGTGACAATTGGCCCGTAGAAGGACGCACAGGCACAGCACCACCGTTCCATTCCAACCTTTGCTGTAAAAAAACCCCACCGTTCGAACTTCGATTCCGTTTGAAATTGCAATGGGTATTTTTGCTTTGTTATTAGCACAACACGGCCTCAATTGAAAAACGGTACATTTCATCCATGTAATATTTTTGTGACTCAAAATCATAACTACAACAATTTGTTTTTAAAAATGTTATAAATCTAATATCCCCTCAATTTACACATAAAAGTGGCATTTAGGGTTTCATTAAGTCAACCATTGTAAACTTGCATATATATGATGACTTTGTGCGTGTTTAATTTCGAATATATGAAAATGATATGAGTAGACTTGTGTCAAAATGTTGTTCAATAAGGGTGTACATTAGTTATGATTTACAAATGCCGGGTAACCAAAATAATAAATAGTCTAATTTGTCTTCTGGAAACCATGCAGTTGTTGCTCGTAACATCTCTTAGTGGTGATGAAGGAGGTGACATCATTCTTTCAACAGAAACATTTCGCCTAGATATAAGTCGCTTGGACTGTTTTTGGTATATCGAATTTGCTTATATATTGATATCCATTATGCCAAGATATATAGTAAAATTCAATGTACTAAAAAAAAAAAAAATAGCTTATAACTTGGAACGGTGGAGTAGTAGAGTAATTTAGGTCAAAACTTTTTTTGATGAAAATTTAGGTCAAAACTTTGTCAAATGCAATGAAACATGCCTTGAAATTTCAAACGATGAAAGGACAGGTCCTAGGAGAAGTAGCGTTTCAACCTGGCTTCTTATCTTGTCATCTTCAATCCTGTGTTAAGCATTTATGCTACGACATCCAGTCCAATCAATCCTATCTTGTTACTATTAATTAACGATCAAAATCAGCAACGAAACTATGACACTGTGTGGATGGAAGAATCGAAATGAAATTTAAGAAAAACATTGTATCGCCCTTTTTTTGTAGGTCATATCAATACGTAAAACTCTGGTCCTGTTTGGTTCCTATGAGACTAGAGACTAAATTTCAGTCTCATTTAGTCTCTAAATTAACAAACAATTGGACTAATTTTTAAGTCTCATTTAGTCCCTAATCTAATAGATTCTTAGGAGAGGCCACGTACTAATTTTTATCTTCCAGGCATGTGGTGTGACGACCAATCAAGAGTTGACCCAAAACCAATATAGAAAAGTGGCGGTCAACCGAAAACCTTTACGGCTGGGAAATTTGTTTGGGCGCAAATGCAATCCAAACGTGCGCTTTTGGTTTCTCGCCTAACGCGCAGCATGCTGTTACGTGGTGAGGGTCCAGCGCGCCTTCTGTCCATCACTCGATCACCTCAAATGCAGGGAAATGCCGGCGTCGACCGTCGAATGCTCGCTCGCTCGCTCACCTCGGACTATTCCTTCCGACGCCGACGGCTCACGAGTGGCCAGCCAGGAGGAGAAGCAACTCCAGCTGTCAGCTGAAAGCCTGAAACGTACCCAGCTGCGTGGCGCCAACAACAACGCGACAACCTCCGATCCGTCGTTGCCCTGGCTCCCCGACGCCGACCGCCGGCGTGGGTCAACATTGAATTGGCGGTCAAGCCGGCCGGCTGGACGCACGCACAGCACAGGTGAGTGACTCATCCACCGCCGCGCGTCCCGTCCCGTTCACCGTTCATTGCCGCCATAAATTTTACCTGCATATAGTAGCTAGGAGTAGATTTCAGCTAAAACCATGTACTAGTACGTAGTAACTGTTTTGTTTTGTTGTGACACACACAGGGAGTTTTGAGAGACGGCACTGAATTTGCCGCCAAGGTCCTGTCCTCCGAATCCGAGCAGCGGATCAAGGAATTCGTGGCTGAAATCGAGACTCGAGAGCATCTCCCAAGTGAAGCACGCGAACCTCGTCAGCTGGGCTGCTGCGTGCAGAGGAAGAACAGGATCCTCGTGTACGTTGCACCAGCACTTTTCAGGTAAACAAATGTATATATGTTCAGCTAGGAACCCAGAAAGTCAAAATTGCCATGCTTTTAGAGATTCAGAGAGGTTAACAAATGGATATATGTTCAAATAATGCCTTAAGCTCTATGAAGTGTCAGCCTATAATCACTGAAAATTGTTTTAATTAGCTGCCCCTATTAGTGACCATATGATGATGACTCTATGCTTTTGACAATCGTGCATTTTACTTGCCAACTACTCAGCTTAGTCAACTAAAATGAGAACTCATCTGAATTTATCCTTCAGTATTAGCATCTTATGCACTCCCGTTTTTATTTGCATGTGAGAATTAAAGGCCGTCATAGCAAGTTAGTTTATAGCATGATTGGGTACTATGAACACATTGTGATGATGCTACCATGTAACTTATTCACTCATGTTTTTATTTGCATGTGAGTTTTTAAAGGTGCTACGGCAGAGATATGATTAATTTTGTGTTCAGTTTTATCATAATGGATCCTGTGCAAAATAATAGAGGCCGTACACCATTTTGCAGACTTGACAAACACCATCAATGGAGGTAATTGTTTATACACATTCCATAGCAGCTTTCACTTGTATTATTTATGGTGGATTAAGTAAACATCTACGTATCAACTTATTTTCAAACAGCTGGTCAGACACCATCAAACTCACAAGCGCAAGTTGATGAACGTGCACAGCGTAAAAGGGGAAAGAAAAAAAGCATGATATGCAACAATGACTCAAGAAGAAAAGGATGAAAAAAAATAAAAAACGTAGAGAAAATCGTCATTTGAGAAAGGCGGAAATTTCTATTGTGAATGGGTCAAGAGGTCCGTCGTATTCTTAGAATTCTTTGTTTCCAAATTCATTATCACCATTTTTTGTTTAATTAATATATATTGATGTATGTGTCCTATATGTATATGCATTGAGCTAAAGAATTTTGTGCGACTTAGAAAAAAATTGATCCAGTGGACAAAAGCTTTGCAAATTAAGATTATTGTAAGGAAAGTTTTATGTTCTTTATAAACTAGGTGAATTCTCCATGCGTTGCTACGGGAATTTCAAGAATGTTGAAAGTAGCATTTTCTTGTGTAAATAGTAGAGTTTTAGAGATCAAGATCTTCTGCCAAAAAAAAAAAAAAAATGTACAACTATCAACCTGATGATGGTCACACACAATGTTACGCTGCCCTGTAGCAAAATATACATATAGTAAGTAGACGACAGACTATTGACATCTCAAAGCATCATCATGTGACATTCTGTTTTTCAGAAATAATATTACCATCTTATAAATGAGAACTTGGGCTAACTGATAATAAAATAAAAGGAAGAACTGATAGAATGATCAAATGAAACATGTTAAAGAAAATACAAGAAATATCTTGTGTTATCCGCAACTATAACAAACTTTCTGTACGTAATTGTTGCAAACTCACCTCTAATAAGAAAAGGAGAGAGAAAACAATACCATTGTAGAAACGTGAATTACATAACTCAGTGTATAGGATTAAGAGGTCATGCTTGGCAGTTGGCACACATGTGTACAGAATTGAACGGAGAATCCGGCAGATGTTCAGGAACTTCGAGGTGACCCTCCAACATTGGCACTGGGAAAGATGCATGACCCCATGCATGACCCCATGAGGGCTTCCCCAACGCACCAGCATAGCGTGCTGCCCTAGAGTCCACATCAGCTCAAGGTATCCATGTCATAGCAATCAACAGCCTCGCGGGGGCGGTGTAGCCTGCCCGCAGAGGCAGCGGTGGTTTGGGCGACAAAAGAACGAGGCCATTGTGAAACTACGCGTTGGGAGTTGAAAGCGGCTCTGGCGGGAGAGCATCTTTGCCGCAGCGAAGCAATAAAGTAAGCATGGTGGGTGGGTTTGTGGTCCAAGTTGAAACAACCCTATGACCGCTAGCGTTGCAAGTCTATTTGCCTCTAGGCTGCCCTATCAACGTGTCATCTTCTTTTTTAGCTAAAGCCACCACTGCGTCTTTGCCCGCGTTGGCCTTGCCCTGAGGTGCGGTTGTGGTTGCTCTGCTCACACTGAAGCATCTATTTTATAGCGAGGGAAGACAAGCCGTTTGAGATCGGGGGACATGCTTGTTTGTTCGATTTGGGTAGCCAAAAGATAAAAGATGCAGACGACGAAGAGACTATAGGATATCACCACGGTCGGGTTCGACGGAACGGAACAACAGAACGTTTCAGGGAAGAATGTCTCCGATGCGCGGCTTTGCAAGCGCCGTTCGCTGAGGTGGATGATCGGGTCCAAGCGAGGCTTCAACAAGCTGATGCCTGTGGTAGTGCTTTGGTCGCAGAACCCATTGTTCATGTAATTACACTCAGGGAACTCCTAGTAGATAGGTTTACGGACTCTAAGATGGCGCCCTCGCCTTCTGGCGTGGGTCCTTTTCTTTGTTCTTTTGTTGTTCTCACTATGTACTGAACTTGCTTTCCTCTTATGAAAAATGGGTGAAACGACCCGATCTAAAAAAACTTGCAAGTTCATGTCTCCCAGCTACAGAAACCAGGAAAAAACAAGATACTGAATGCTAATTAGTTCCAATTTCTTAAAAGAAAAGTGCACCTGAGTTGCTGCTACTCAACAGAATGCTAATTCGTTCCAAGATACGATGGGTCGTGGGTGCGCGGCGAGCCAAGCAACACAGCAGCGCCGGGCGGTCTGGCTAGTGGCTAATCAGGCCAGAGGGTGGCTGAAGCAGGAGCGCGTGACTGCGACTGCTTGTCCCCACACCCCAGCCACTCCACCACTCTACGGCCCTGTTACGCCGACGCGTTCCCGACGTCGCCCCTACACCTGGTGCCCGCACCATTCCGCAAGCCCAAGCCGCCCGCCTGCCCGCACACACGCACGAAGCAACCTGTGCGCGCTCCTCCGATCAGCTCCCGCACGTGCCGGTTCTAGCCGGCGGCGAGCCTCGCATCCGCCTCCGGCTCGCCGTAGCCGCCGCCTCCACCGGCGGGGATCACTCCGTCCTCTTTCTCCCCCTCGCCGCGGCGGCTGCGCCGCCTCCCGCCGGGATCGTCCATCCTCGTCCTCCGCCGTGCACCGCCGCCCACCGGGATCGCCCATCCTCGTCCTCCGCCGTCCTACATTCTGCAACGACTTTGCAGTCCCAGTTTTTATTCAATGCTCTTCGTAAATTCCAAGGACCCAGAGTATTACTCCGCCGATCCACACCGAGAAATCTTTTTCAACAACGATTATTTTTTCAAAATATATAAATATTTATGCTAAGTAATTAGTATCATCGGAAAGATCTTTAAGTTTTTTTTAACAAATTTATTTAAAAATATAAATGTTGCTATTTTCGTAAAGTTGAGAAAGACCACGCACCCCCCATAGCGACATCTAATAAGGGACGGAGGTTTTTTTTAGCATATGAGTTTTATACGGCAAACAACAGGAGTTAGCCCTATTCATTTGTGGTGCGTGCGATGCGGTATGGTGCTGGTTTCCGTCGGGATTCTGGCGATTTTGATTAGTTTAGGTTATCTGGTTTACACGTGTTGATAGCTGAAAGTAAAAGGACTTCTCTGGCTCTGCAACGTAGAACTGTCGTTTTTATACATGTAATTGGGATTCTGGCAGTTTTGATTAGTTTAGGTTATTATCTGGTTTACACGTGTTGATAGCTGAAAGTAAAAGGAATTCTCCGGCTCTGCAACGTAGAACTGTCATTTTTATACATGTAATTTGTTTGGAGAGGTAATAAGGGCACAAAAATACCATGTTGCTGGCATAATATTTTTTAACCTCAAATAAAAATCAGTTCGTTATCCTTATGCCCACCAAAAAAATACTTTCTCATACTAACCGATGGCCAATTTGGCAGATGATCGATATTGTATATGACCATTGAAATTTCCATAGGCAGTGTGCCATATGAGAATTCAGGAGTTCAATTGCCCACTGACAACATATAAATGAGTAGGTAGACATGTGCTAATCAACAGTAACCAACCTCCATATGAAAAGAGTTTACCTCTCCCTCCTGCATGTCTCTTAACTTTTTCTTCAATAATGGTTGGATGTCATTTCTAGCTTGGAGTGATGGAGGGAAACACATCTAGATATTTCATGGGTGAGGTCCCAACTGGACAGCCCAAAGTATGAGATGTTATGGGTTTCATCCATGTTTTATCGATTAATGTATTCCCTGCCCCCCCCCCTCCCCCCCCCCTTTGAAAAGGTGTATCCATTGATTCATATCTGTGTTGCATTGTATGCAGGTTGGCTGTGGTGTCGATATGGTGATTACACAAGATAGCATGGTAAAGAAGTATGGGTCAAAAGAAGGTGCCCTTCAAACCTAAATGGCTAAAACAGATGCACCAAGAGAGAGCAAGGGTGCTCAAGATGAAAGAGAAGGTAGGTGGAGCAGAACCGCCCCTGGCATCAGAAGATGATACTATATCATCTATTCTTTGTCCAGGAGAGTTTTATAAGCCTCAACCATCTGGATTACCCGTTGGGATCCACTCTATCCTGGATTTGGACTTGGACACGCCAGATCTCAAGAAGAACTATGAGTCAGTATTAGGACACCATCGGTTCTGGACATGGGCCTATTCTGAACTAATGTATAGTTTGGATGGGAAGCATCCTCAGGCATGGGTAAGTCCCAAATCAGGGACTTACCTATACTATATCAGGTATGGTGGTAGAATAATGTGCCTTGTCAGTGATGGTTCTCAAAGCTGGTTTACTGGCATCGTAACAGAGAAGGTTGTTGCTGAATTCCACTACGATGAATCACCCAAATTAAGCTCAAGGAAGAAAACAAATACTGGGAGAAAAAGATGAACAAGGGCAATATATACATATAGGTGACAACAACATCAAAAGAATCAGTCTTCCTGGCAAGGGAAACTACAAAAATCCATACGCATGGTTGGGCCCAAAGCACTTGAGGTCTGCCTTTGATATTGTATGGGACATTTTGCATGGATATGCTGGTGGAGATATGTCAGCTGCTCTTGATATATTCATTATTCATCTTTGGGACGCGGCACGCAATGATATGATAAAAAGAAAGGGCTATGTCTAGTTTCGATGAAGAGGCAGAAAGTGTGCACCTTGAACCAGTGCATGTGTTGATGATGAAAAAAACTGGGCTGCAATGTCAGATACTGCAATTAATAGTAAGGAGGCACTTGGAAAGTTCATAGAAAAGATGGAATCCCAATGTCTTGCCCATCGGACACATTTAGAATCATTAGGATCCTACACCGTCCGGTTGCTGAACCCAAGGGATCCTTTGATATAGCTGAGCTTCCTATACCACTCCAAGATGGCGGAAGAGATTTGGACACATCTAACACAATTCCTGAATGGATACTAAAGGGGTATCCTATACCAAATTCTGATTCTAAAGAGAACAGTCCTGAGTTTGAAGAAGATAAATCACATGCAATTCTTGCTGTCACCAACACTGAAATATTAAACGTAAGAATTGTTATGTTTACATGCTGTTATATTTTCTTATGCATACTTTCATGCATTTTCTTTTAAAAGTCATGGATAACCAAAGTATTATTATATGCTTACGTTATATGCAGCACCAAGATCCTTCACCTCTTGCTCCTCCCCACCCTCCTTCATCACCTACCCTTGAAGAACCTGTGGAAGAAGCACCCAAGGCATATGACGTAAGCAAATACATGTTATAGTTAAGCCTAACTCCTAGTGTCTGCTTTTCTTGATGGCTTACATGGGTTTGATGGCTTACATTGCTATCAGTACGGAACAAATGTGAAGTCAACGATGGTGACTGCAGAGACACATCAGGCTCAACAGTTGGCCCCGCAGGCCCAGTCTGCCCCAGTGCATGAAAAGTCTAACTTGGACAAACACCGGGCTGTTAGCGCCCCTAAGGATGAAGGTTTTATTTTCTTCTTTTGTGCACTGTTTCACTCTTGCTTGTGATGAATTTTGTTTGACCTGTGTTTAAAGTGGTCTTATCAATTGTCATTAAAACAATTTATAGGTAATCAATTTTGCTAAAAATCCATTCTATCCTTATGCGGTCTTGTTAACTGTTTATTTATTTATTATATTCAAATCTTCCGGTTTTAGGTTTGAGCTTGAATTACCTTTTCAAGGCCTTCTTGGATGGTCGAAAGTTGAACACAAGTTTCTGTCTAAGTAAAAAGAACTCCAAATCGAGTAACAAATGTTCTTGTTTCAGGTGTTTCTGCAGTGTTGAAACCGAATCCTTCAACAAAAATGAAGGAGCCAGTAAGGAAAGAGCACAAATGGGAGATAGTGCATATTAAGGGTGATGGTAAATGCCTGTTTCGATCACTGGCGCATGGATTGCACTATAGTAACTACAATGAGAAGATGGACGAAAAGAGACGACGAAGAAATAGAATCTGACAGATTGAGAGCTAAGGTAAATATAGAGAAAAACTACTATAGTAGCATGGTCTTATTGGTAACTTTACTAAATCACTTTCCCACTATTAGGTTATTGATGAAATGAAGTCTTGTCGTGAAGAAATCGAAGGGTTAGCTGTACTCAAAGCTATGTTTTTTTATTAATCATAAGTGACTACTGTTTCTGATTTGATTACTTATTTGTAATTGATTGTAGTTTCCTTTTTGAGGGTACTGCTCATAATTTTGATTCTTACATCGATTGGATGAGCAGACCTTTAAGTTGGGGAGGTGACCCTGAAATAACGATGGCAAGACGCATTCTGAAGTAAGTACTCCCTCCGTTAAAGAAAACATGCAATTCTAGCACAGTAACATGTTTTAGTACGTTATTTTTGACCAATTATTCTTGTTCTATTGATACCAATATTTAATCTATTTGCGCAGTATGCCTATAACTATCTACACACATAATGAAAAACGTGAAATTGTGCGTAATGCTCCAGATGATAGCAGTGACGATTGGGGCATTAGTTTGCTATTTACTAATGGCAACCATTATGACCTCCTGTTACCAGGAGAGGTAACATAATCTCAAGAAATTTTTCATATCTTTTTGGCAACAAATAAACTCATTTTCATTGGGGAACCTGAGGTGCAGGAGACTTTTGTTCATGCTGATAATGTGATTTATGATGGAACTCATCCAGAAGAGCAGTTGGCCCTGCAGGTGCAGTCAGCCCCAGTGCATGAAAAGTCTAACTTGGACAACCACTGGGCTGTTAGCGTCCCTGAGGATAAAGGTTTTATTTTCTTTTTTTTTTGTGCACTGTTTCACTTATGCTTCTGATGATTTTTATTTGACCTGTGTTTAAACTGGTCTTGTCAAATGCCATTAAAACAATTTATAGGTTTTCAACCTTGCTAAAATTCCATTCTATCCTGAACTGGTGTCGTTAACTGTTTATTTAGTTTTTATTCAAATCATCTGGTTTTAGGTTTAAGCATGAATTACCTTTTCAATGTCTTGGATGGTCGAAAGCTGAACCCAAATCTTTGACTAAGTAAAAGAACTCCAAATCGACCCCCTCATATAAGTTCCTCATAGGATAGTTCAAATTCAAATCGATAATCTTTATTGAACACCTTTTAACTTGTCATTGTATCGGTTCTGTAAATAATGATTTTTAAGTGGGGGCTCTTGTTAGGATACCCCAAATCTTGTTTGCTTCTTGTGCACTGTTATTTTTCTTCTCGATATGTGTAACTATATAAGAGCTGCTGTGTCATCTTGAAATTCCCTAGCTTTATCGGTTTCTTATTTGAAGGGTTATTTGGTAGCTATGGTGTGTGTGTGTGTGTGTGTGTGTGTGTCCAGGTTCATTTTATTTAGGTACAGTCTTTAATACTAGCAGACTTTTAGCTAGTAGTTAAGGAGAATAATAGGCCATCATAGTAGCCATGACTGCACCAATTAGAAGGATTTCATGGCAAGTGTATAGCCCCACATCAGCTATATATAATGCATAATGGTGATTGCTTGTGTGGCTGCATCAACCAAATAATAGTGCTGTTTATACTTATGTGGGTCCACCAGAGAAACAAAAAAGAGCCAGTGTGTTATTTGTTTGTGATAAACACTCGAGATAGGGAGTGATTTCCAGCATTATTGATTAGCATCTCATCTTTACTAAAGCATGCTACTAGTATGTAGGAGGTAGTTGACTCATAATTTGTTATTGATTAATCACTCTTTTTGTGAATATCCTTCTTGAAGCATTATGGTAGTATTGTTAGGCTGTGCCATAGTTTTTTCTTCATTAAAAGTTTGCATGCCCCTTACAGACTTGCATGCTACAACTCTAAATTGCTAGTGTATCTGTCAACACATGCTTCATGCAACTTAATTTCTGTCTTTCAGTGGTCAAAAGGTTCTTTATGTTTGTAACTTTGTATGTACACCATACATGACTGAACTGTATACCTTGAGGCAGTGCATATTAAAATCTCTAGTGTTTAGTTCACAATTATTTGTACCTTTTTTGCTATGCTGTGTCCATTTTCTTTTATTTATAATATAATGTAAAATTATGCCCACAAAATGGTTTTGGACATAGATAGATCCATTCTCCTGTTGTACATTTTTATGTAGCCTTAACTGTCATTTTCTTATTATTTTTCAGAAGAGTTTTTGTCGGTTTATGTTGGGAATCTTTCGCCATCCACTTCAGTCTTTGATCTTCAGAAAGTGTTCCAGGATTTTGGAAGAATTAAACCTGATGGAGTTGCTATCCGAAGCTCCAAGGTTTTCTTGCCTTTTATTAAATGCTTTGATGTTTACTTTTCTTCATTATTGCCTTCCTAATTCATCTACTGATATGCAGGAGCCTGGAATCTACTTTGGCGTTGTTGAGTTCGAAGACATGTCTGGTATTCAGAATGCTTTAAGTGTAAGTTTCTCTCTTAGCATGTAGGCTTCTGTAATCTGCAATGTATCATAAGCAATACATCTATGTCAGTCAGAGAACCTACTAAAAAGGAATCAAATGAATGTGGAATCGCTTAGTAATGAACTATTTGGCATATTAGTTTTTTGCCTACTCCTTTAAGCATGATGGATGGCGCACCGACCGCTCTGCCAAAGTAGAAAGATACACCATTGCAGTTCTTTCGTAATTTTAAAATATAAAAGGAGATAGATTCATGTTTCAATGAAATTTCTACTGCTGTAGTGAGTCCCATGTGTTTCCAAAATCCACGGGTGACGTTTTTTTTATCAACCACTGCATTGCATGTTTTTTTTATATACAAATGTAGTCATGCATTTTCATTTGCTTATGATCTAGGTTTACACATACAAGCCACAGTTAGATGTTCACTTGAGAGAGAGAAAAAGAGAGAAAAAAAAACACATTTTACCATAATGCTGTCTTATCTGGTCATTTTTTTGTACATCAGGCATCTCCAATAGAGTTAAATGACCGGTTTGTACTTGTCGAGAGGATGCCTAACTGCGGATTCCCTTGTAGAAGTAAGTATCCACTCAGGACCATCTCCATATGATTACATAGACTTTCTTCAAGCATCCTTGTCCCCAGTAGTTCGCATAGAAAATTCTGTATTGATAGTTTAAGACAGGCATGAAAATATCAGGGTTACTTTAACTGAATTTGGGCTTTGCTATTAGACTGGTTATCCACTAGAGGAGGTATGCTTGACTTATCCAATGTGATAATCCCTACATTAGCTGCAACCAAAAAAAAAAAAAAAGTCTACTGATTGTTTCTGGTTCTTGTGTTTAGTCTCTTTTATTAGGATTGATGATAATAATAATTGGAATTCCTTGACCTGCAGGAAGAGGCCACAGCAGAGCTGATTTCTCAAGGGACCAAACTGGGCACCAGAAGAAATCTGGACGTCAGAAGAAATCTGGACGCCAGTAGGACAGTTACTACTAGTTTCGTACCTGCTCTGCTGGTAAATGACCGTGTACCATTTTCATTTTCTCCCTAGTGCTGTTCTGGCCATAGTTTTGTTGAAGGTCACCATTATGTTGAGACTAGTATTTTTGCTTTGCTGGCATTGGGTGGAGTCTTTTCTGGGGAGGGGCTTTTGTTACCATTTTGGTGCGTCACAGTAGTTTTTGGTCCTGTACCGTGACTGGTTAAAAATGGATCATGTTACCATCAGTCAACTTTTGGAACGTCAAACTTTTTGTGTAATTCCTAGGTTGTACCGATATTAATAGTTTGGTCTTCTTATATTGGCATAGTTTGCATACTTCATCTATTCACATTGGTTGCGTATTTTTTTTCATACCGATGTTAATAGTTCGTCTTCGTACTATACTTGTGCTGCTGGTGCGGGTGCGGTCTAATTCATACAGATGTCATCTATTCACACTGCCGCTTTACTTGCTGGCAGCCAGACTGTTAATTCACATGTCACCAAGCACATAGTTACATAGTACTAGCACCATACAGAGACGCAGTTCCGGGCCATTTCCATTTGTGATTACTGATCACACATGTATACGGCGACAAGGAGAGACAAGAAACCGTGTCACAACCCAGGACCAGGAGTGAAGGCGGATTGAAGACGGTGTCTATACCTTAGGCGATGGCATATTCCGTTGTTTACGTTTTATGTTATCGTATGACGAGTGGGTCCCAGGACCAGAACTGTTTTTCCCTTTTTATATCGCAGCACTATGTGCTTGTAAGACAAGTTTATTCTGTTAATTGAAATGAAGGAGACAGTGGTGTTCCTCTGCTCATCGTCGTCTGCGATATCCTCCTGTTGATCTCACGCCGCCGGCGATCATCGGCTGGCCACGGGTGTTAGTCAGACTCAGACAGGTCACTGGAACAATATAATACAGGGCGAGCTGATACGGACGACGCTTTGCTTTTAGTGTCTTGTTAGGAGATCGGTTTTTTTTTCTGGGATTTTTGGAGGTTCTACCCTTCTTTTAAAGGGAAATGACGTTTTTACCTCATTTCTTTAACTTTACAATTTTATACCCTCGTTTTTTTTTTTAATAAAATGTCCGTCTACCATCGTTTTAGACGCCGGCCAGTCCGATGGCAAAAAAAAAAAAAAAAAAAAAACGAAAAGGAGAATGGCCTAAAAAGACCAAAAATACCCTTTTGTATGTATCCAGCTACCCGTTCGCTTCGCTGCGCTCATCGCGGGACATCCCGTTCGCGGCGCTGCTCCTCGCGCTCCCGAAGCGGACGGCGGACGCGCGCGCTCGCGGTTCCCGGAGGCCGCCGCTGCCGTGCCCTCCCTCTCCAATCTCCACCGCCGTCCGTGCCTTCCCTCCCCCCGCCCGAGCCCGCCCCCATCCTTCTCCACCGCCAAGATGGAGCCTGGGGGCTAGGGTTTCAGGCGGTGCGCAAGGCGGCGTGGTCGGCGCCCTCGTCGGCCAGGAGAGGATCTCGTATCCCTGTCCATCTCCCTCTCTTGCTCACCCCCACCATGGAGGAGCCAAGGTATTCCCCCAATTCCTGAGTGTGTTTTGTGGATTACAGAATGTGTTATTGACCCACGGTATGTTTTGTAGTTAACTCATCTTATCCAAGATAGTTGAATAAAATTTTAGTTTTACAGAATGTGTGGAAAATAGAAAAAGAAGAGAAAGAAGGGTGGCATGCTAGGAGTGCAGCAAGAGCTTGCACTCAAAACTGCATTTCCGGGGACATTTGCCTGGTGCAAAGTTGACTTATTGGTGGAGGGTTCATACTGGAGGTTTTAGCACAACTACTTCACTGTGCTTTTGATTGGTCCCAGATTGGGATCTGGATATAATGGAATTTGTCTCCTTGTTTCTTTTTTCTTCTTTTATAACAGAAAAATTCAAGTGCAGCTTCTAAAGGATTTGAACTGTTCTTAGATTACATGTTCTTAATAAGGTCAGAAGGGTTACATGTTCTTAATATAATACAGGAATATGTCTAAAGTACATATACTCTGAAATAAGATTATTCTGACTGGTTATATTTTGTTTGTGTCAATATCTCATTCTTCTTAATCATGTAATTCATCTAAAAAGTTGTCAGTTAGGCTCTGACCATTCATTAAATATCTTACTGTGTTGGAGTGTTTATGACTCAAAGCCTATCTATGGAGAACTTAAATGTCAAAAGCTGTCACTATTCTGATTCATGTTTAATTCTAACCGTTCTGAGAACAGACGAGATAAACAATGCTGTCATTTTCTACTAGAGCTCTTCTCATGCACTCAGTTTATAGCTTTCCTACCTACTCCCTCCGTCCCCAAAATGTATGTCGCTTTTCGGTTTTTCGTACCACAACTTTGACTCGATTTGCACAAAATACGTGTAACATTTGTATCTTCAAATAAATTTGTTAAAAACTAGGTTCAAAGATCTTTCCAGCGAATTATGTATGATAAATATTAATATTTTTTAATCTATAATTTTTAAAGTTATTTCTCGGGCGCAAGCGGCGTATTATTTCGGGACGAGAGGAGAGAGGGAGTATGCACCTCTTCTCTTCTAACATGATGCTCTATATATCTGGCAGGAATCTTTAGCCAAGCCACATGGTTCACAGTGTGGATTTTGCACCCCTGGTTTTGTGATGTCTATGTATGCACTGCTGAGATCTAGCAAAGAGCCTCCTACTGAAATCTAGCAAAGAGCCTCCGTTTGTTCACCAAAACAAGATAATTCGGTATACACCAATTCAGCTTCAGAAAATGCAAATGACCAAGCTATCTGTCCTACCATCGGGAAGCCATGTTCTTGCATGAATGAGACAGATGGACGGTGAGAGAAAGAGAGCGAGATGGACAGGGATACGAGATCCTTCCCCATGTTAATTTAGACCTCTATGTAGCATGGTACTGTGATGGCAAAATATATGGATTATATGTTGGATTATTTTGTTGTGTGATATTGGATGTTAATTATATGGATTATAAGCTGAAATGCTATCAAAATTTACCAAAAATAATCTGTACACACAATGTCGAGTTGATACAAAACAGGGGTAAAAACACAAACCTAAAACGAGGGGTAAAACGGATGGGCAAAGTTGTCCCTTTAACACCATTATCTGTAGAGTAAGAGTAGACTCTCCTTTCGTTTTTGAAAAAGTGAGGGTAAAAATGCAAAGTTAAAAACGAGGGTAAAATCACCATTGCGTCCGAAACCGGGGGTAAAACGCCAAAGCTCTTTTTTGGTCATCAAAACGTTAGGAGATCAAATTGGGTCAGGCGCTTGGAAATTCTGCTTCACAAGCGCAAATCCGCCCGACAGGGCTTCTCCTCTCACCTGCCGTCAGTCGTGTTCGCCCAGGCCCACTGTCGGCCCCATTGCTCGGGGTCAAATTTGGGCACATTTATACCGATCGACGAGCGAACCAAAACTGAACTTGAACTGTCGGTTTTTCGTTCGGTTTCAGTTTTTGGTTATGGGAACTACAGTTTTTTTTCCCTTTTTTTCGAAACCGGGTCATTGTTCGTTTTGCATTAAGAGAAGTGATAAATGTTGATTACATCCTAGACGGCCCCCAATCGAGATACTATGGGGTATACATAGAGCACCCGGCGACACGGTGGAGCTTAGAGGGTTGTACTAGAGAATAAACCAAATTTTGCGATAAGGAGCGGTAGCATAGCTCTAAGTGAAGGCGCGAAGCGGGGACACTCCTCAAGCCTGCGTCCACCCAAGAGGTGCCCTCGCCTAGCAGCTTCTGCAGGGCTGTGGCGGCGTGGTCCCGATTGTTGGATCGTCGAAGGTGCGCCTGTTGCGCTCCTTCTAGACGACCAAGCGACGAGCAACACCGTTGAGTCGAAAGCGCCCGGATATCTTGTGGAGGTTTGGGATCGGTTCGTAGCCACCGCGTCCAACGAAGCGTGGAGTGCGGCGGGGGGCACAAGTGGTGTAGCCCGACCCGGCGAGAGGAGAAGGTGCCTGACCTGCCTGGTGAAGACGCACGATGCGGCGGTGGTCGATAGTCTCATCCTCCCGGGTCGCACAAAGAGCAAGCCGCGCTCACTGGCGTAGGTCGTGGCGGGCGGCACTCGACCATCCAAGGTCTTTCGTGCAAGGCTAGCCACATGAAGAACTTGAACTTCGGCGGCGCGAATGTTTCCACCTCCTCCCCGCGCGCTAGCATCAAGGCCCCGTGCTAAGGAAGAAGGTGCGGTAGGCGGACGAGCTAGGTATTATCCGCCGGGCGTCCAAAGCCAAACCAAGCGGTCCTCAACATCCTCAAGCAGATGTATGTCCCGTAACACATGCATCAAATTCAAGAGGTCGTTGATGGCCCCCTGACGCAGCAAATTGTCGGTCTGCAAGAGCGTGCGCCCCTGTTGCCAAGCTAAACGTAGACCGAGGCCTTGAACATGCGCTCCACCGAGCGCTCAGCACGAGAGGGAAGCTGTGCCCACGGCGCATCAGGCTGTACTCGGCGCTGCCACTCCCAGCGGAGCCTAAGCGCGAAGCCCTAGATCCTGAGGTCTAGCAAGCCAAGGCTGCCAAGGTCCCTAGGTGAACACTCGATGGGCCAGGCCACCATACACTTGCCGCCACCAACCATGTCTGACCCCACCCAAAGGAAAGGCATGTTGTTGACACCTCTTAAGCTCTATTTTTATGTGTCAACTAAACATATAATAAGGTTATAAAAAGAATAAATACATAGAATAGGTATTATACGACACAGCCCACGAGTTTTGGTGATTTATATCTTTTCAAGGACTTGGCATGGTAAATGCCTAAAACTTAGAGACCCCCCCAAAAAAAAAAAAAACAATAAGAAGATTTATCATTTGGTGAATTTTCGTTCAAAAAGTGAACTAAAACATTCTAGAAGATACCTAAAGACATCGGGAAGGACTTGACAGCTTTTGGGCCCATCACCGGCCCGGCGGTCGCCAGCAAGGATTGGGCCGGCCGCCCGTGGGACCTACCAATTGCCGCTGTCATCTTCTTAGGTCGGTTTTCAAACCGACTTTGAGGTTGTATCTACACCGTTTTTGAAGGTCGGTTTGATCCAAGGGTCGCATTCATCGCCCACGACTATATAAGGATGATTCTACCTCTGGCCTTAGGCATGAAAATCATTATTCATCATACTCAGCTCTGATCATAGCTAGAGCCATACCTCTCTAATTAGAAGAGCTTAGATCAAGTTGAGAGAGATTAGTAGAAAGTTGAGAGATAGATCAAAGAACTTAATTAGAGTTCTAGATCTGTTCTTGAGAGATAGAAAGTAGAGTTGAGGAGAAGAAAGGAGAAGTACCGGATCTGCCTTTGACTCTTTGAAGATCTCTAGTTTGGTTTTGGCTAATTAGTGACACCTAAGAACTAATCTCTCGATGCTAAGTATTTGACTAGATTGGAGATTGGTTGTGCCGGAGTTGGTGCATGGTGATCATGGAGGATGGATCGAGGTGATCCAAAAGTTGATCTAGCATGCAACTCGGTGGAGTTTGGAGATCAAAGGTCCCAAGGCAAAGGTATAACCATAGGGCTTTTGATTTCACACCCAAGACACCATAGAGGGTGTGGGTGATTATAGGATCGATAAGCCGTACTATAAAGAGGGGAAAAACTTTCGTACATATCGATCCTCACGTGCCTTTAGGTTCAAGATTCATATGCATGCATTCTAACCTAAAGAGCTAACTCCGCGCTTGATGAAAATGTTTTCAAAATGCTAACACATGGTGTCGAGGTGTTCTTCGGCGTGTCGGCAACAAGAAACAAGTGACGGAAGTCGGTTTGGAGCTAAGGCGAAGAAACGGCAACACAACGACTATTTTTAGCAAACCGTAGGCGACCGGACTCATCGACCGGAAGCACGAATCGACCGGACGCACCGGTGGGTGAGTCCGCAGAGAGCAGAGCATGTTTTCGTCTATTTCGGGAGTGACCGGACGATCGCGCATGACCGGACGCATGACCGGACGCATGCACAAGGGTTCTAAATTGGGCATGTTGGGTTTGTCGGTTGTGATCGGACTCATCGACCGGACTCATGCATGAGTCCGGCGGGGCTGTCCCGGCCGGCCGCAGAACTTGAATGTTCCTCCCCCAACGGCTCCATTTTTAGGTGGAGCCTATTTATACCCCTTGGCTGCCTCTTGCTCTCTCTCTTGGACATTTGAATCACTCCTAACATCTTTGAGCAAGCAAGCAAGCCTCCCTCCTCTCTCACTCTTGATTTGAGCTTCATTCTTGAGAGAAGAGTGATCCAAGTGCATTGCATCGAAGTTCTTGCATCTAGAGGCACTTGGGGATCGTTGTGAGACGGTGGATTTACCGTTTCTCTTGGAGGCACCGCTCCTAGCCGGCTTGGTGATTTGGTGGAGTTGTTGGCAAGAAGAGGAGGTTGTTTCTTGGCCACCTCCTGTTGATTTGTGAGAGGATTACGCACTCCTCGTCGGAAAGACAAAGTGCAAGGAATACATTGCTCGTGCTTTAGGTACCACATTTGTTGAGTGGTGTGTTGAGGCTAGCAAGGACACCGCCTAGCTCAAACACCATCCTTGTGTTGGTCGGCACAACCGAGAGTAACTTGTCGGTGTACAAGCGAACTCCGGTGAACAAATCAACTTGTTCATTGTCTTGGTGATTGGTTCTCCATCTCATTGTGTTGATTGGTTCATCCTCTTCCCGATGATTGGTTCATAGCCTCTACACGCCGGTATAACAAGCTTCTCACTCTTGTATTACATTTCTAGTTTACTTTGAGTAGAGAGCTAGCACTTGCCTTGTGTAGTTGTTCTTGCTAGCCTAAGGATCATATTAGGCTTGTTCACTAGTTAGAGTAGTGACATAGCTCTTGTGTGACATAGAGATCATAGTCTATATTTAGAATTGTCACTAGAGGCTTGCAAGACAATAGAGCTAGTGCAAACCGCATTTACGCCGTGTTTTATACTAATCGGTTTGTTTAGTTGGGCTTGTAGAAAATTTTTATAGGCTATTCACCACCCCCTCTAGCCATCTAGGACCTTACACTCTTCTACGCTTGTCGATCAAAGGCTTCATTGCAGTTGATCTTGAGACTTCTTTGGTGGATCAACCTTATATTTGAGTAAGTTCACTTATTTATATTTCTTTCGGTTTATGACTCATTAGAGTACTTTTTGATTCTTGTCGCTCTTGAATTGAAGTTGTTGTCCCTAGTGCAAACGTGGTGTTTGGACTAGATAACTCATAAATACACCCTACTTGTCGTCAACGTGGTAGATCGTGGTAGTGACAAGTACCATTGATTCCTTTGGACTCCACTTTCCCGTAGGACAAGACACGAGGGACATAGTTGTTTGGGAATTAGTAAGTTTCAAATTTACTTTCCTTTAAGTACGTCCCCATTAAGAAATATCTTTAAGCCTTACAAGGATATAAACTAGACAACCATAGAAATCTTCTCACCTTTTATCTGAACTCCAGTTCCTTCCTATTATCTCAGGGATTAGTTTTGTCTCATTACCATCACACCATTCTCCCTGTGGATTCGATATTTAAAACCCTCTCTCGGGTGAAGTGCTCATCGTTTCTGTTCGCTTGTAGACTATACAAATTATAAATAATTCAGAGGATAACTTTTACCAACAAGCATTTCTGGTGCCGCTTCTTGGGGAGAACGGTTTGCCGATTACGTGAGCTAAACTAAATCTTGTATCATATCATTAGTATAGATTTTTCTTTTTTATCTTTTTAAATCATTATCCAAATGGATACTACCCCTCTTTACAAATACTTGGCACCCAATGGGCAAGCTTGTAGACCTGTGCTATCATCTAAACCTATTTAAGCCGGTTCCTATGAGTTTCGCCCTAGGTTAATAGAGATGGTCCAAAACCATACTTTCTCGTGAGAATTAGACGAAAAATCCTTTCCTTCATCTCCAAACTTTTGAGGAGACATGTAAATGCCTCCATATTGAAGGCATGTCTCCCGAAACTATCTCTGTTGGACGCTCTTTCCATTCTCTTTGAAAGGAAAAAGCTCGTCAAAAGTACAATAGAAATAAAGAAAGAATGGGTGGCAACCGGGAAACGTGCTTAAATGAATTCTCGCTGCATTTCTTTCCCATGTCCAAACTAGTTAATTTTAGGCTCTCGATCCTATCCTATACACAAAAAGGATAATGAATCTTTGAGTGCCTACTACCGAACGTTATGATCTCCTTTTCAAATCTGACCTAATCTCGCCATACCGACCATGTTCTAATTCAACATTTCTATATTAGTCCAATAGAAAATCTAGAAAACATTTGAATACCTCTCGCAAATGGATCCTTCATTCACCTTTCAATCCCCTCAATGTATTGTTGCCTTAAATAAAATAGTGGAAAACAAGGAGGATGATCCAACCGCAGCTAGAGGGAAAAATTTAAAGTTAAAAGAAATAACAAAAGAAGAAAGATTAGCTTTGAATCCAATCCTATTCCAAATTCTTCACAAACCCCAAATAATCCGTAACCTTTAGAAGAACCAGAGGTCACTTCGATCTCTGACTTCTTACTTGATATCGAGGATGATCTCTTTACGTGATTATGGAAATACCTCGAGATATCGCCTAATATGTCGAAGATTAAAACATCACAATCTTATCCTATAGACCCTTCCGATTTAGAACATTTAAAAGGAACTACGTAAGAGCTTGTCTCAATCATAAGTAGCTTAATGGACGTAAGAATCGAGCTTTCCTCCGATGTGATTCGCTTGGATTCACCTTCTATACCTATTCGCTTGCTAAATTTATAAAGAACCTTTTGATACCCTTTACAATTCTATTGTGGGAATAAATATCATGGCATTATCTTTTGCTCATGACCTTCTCAAAAATATGCCATTAAGTCCCACTACAAAATTGTTGTTAAGATCTTCGTGACAAATTGTTCAAAGCTCAGAATTCTTTATGTCTTACCAATCAAGGTTAATAACATCATGGTACATCTTAGCTTCTATATCTTTGATATCATGGAGTTTGACCTCGCTGATAGGACAACCAATAGAAAGGCTTACTTTTAAAGGACAACCCTGAGAATTAAACTTTCGGCTAGACAAAAATCTTAAATTTTCATTACCTATAGTCCAAGCTATTCATGCTAAAACCGAATCTTGTCCGTAACTGCACCTATGGAGGAAGTAAAAGAGGCCACCATAGAATATTTTTGTGGAATCTAATCAAGAGGACGATTCGTAATTTTTTATTGAAGAAGAGGATGAAAATCCTACTACTTGAACCTCTAGATGAATTTGAGAACCCACCTAGACCTCCTATTGAACTTAAACCTTTACCACCGGCCTCACTTATGCTTTCCTAAATCAAGATCCGTAGTCTTCGGTGATCATAAATGATAATTTAACACCGTAATGCACTCTCGGTGATAATCGTCTTAGAAAAACATCGCCAAATTTTAGGCTACGACTCGATGATTTAAAAGGAATAAGTCCTCGCTCTTTGCACTCATCAGTATTCCTACAGATCCGATATACCCCCATCTATAGAACCTCAACGAAGACTCAACAATGCGATGAGAGATGTAGTTAAGAAGGAAGTTCTTAAGTTGTTACACGCCGGGATTATATATCCCGTGCCACATAGCGAGTGGGTAAGCCTTGTACAAGTCGTGCCTAAGAAAGGAGGCATGACAATTGTTAAAAATGATAAAAATGAATTAATTCCTCAAAGAACTGCATACGGGATGGAGAATGTGTATAGATTATAGAAAACTAAACAAAAGCCACAAGGAAAGATCATTTTCCATTGCCTTTCATTGATGAGATGTTAGAGCGATTGGCAAAACATTCTTACTTTTGTTTCCTTGATGGATATTCTGGTATCATCAAATCCCAATCCATCCTAATGATCAAAGCAAAACCACTTTTACATGCCCATATGGAACTTATGCTTATAGAAGGATGTCTTTTTTGGGTTATGTAATGCACCTGCTTCTTTTCAAAGATGTATGATGTCTATATTTTCTAAAATGATTGAAGAGATTATGGAAGTTTTCATGGATGATTTTTCTATCTATGGAAAAACTTTTGATGATTGTCTAGAAAAACTTAGACAGGGTTTTGCAAAGATGTGAGGAAAAGCGCTTAGTCCTTAATTGGGAAAAATGCCATTTTATGGTTAGAGAAGGAATAGTGTTTGGTCATTTGATTTCGGAAAGGGAATAAAGGTAGATAAAGCAAAAATAGATTACCTCCCCGCCGTGAATATTAAAGGGATACGAAGTTTTTCTAGGCCATGCTTGTTTCTATCGTAGATTCATAAAAGATTTTTCACATATTGCTAGACCACTTACCAGCTTGTTAGCCAAGGATGCTCCCTTTGTTTTTTGATGATGCTTGTCTAAAAGCTTTTGAAACTTTGAAAAAAGGCTCTTGTTTTTGCACCAATCATCCAACCCCCTGATTGGTCTTTGCCTTTTGAAATTATGTGTGATGCTAGTGATTATGTTTGTAGGGGCAAAGCAGTTAGGGCAAACTAAAGACAAGAAACATCATGCTATTGCTTATGCTAGTAAAACTTTAACCGGACCACAACTTAATTATGCTACCACCGAAAAAGAGTTGCTAGCGCTTTGTTTATGCTATAGATAAATTCAGATCTTACTTGGTAGGAGCTAAAGTGATTGTTTACACCGATCATGCTTGCTTTGAAATATTTTGCTCACCAAGAAAGATGCTAAACCTCGTTTAATAAGATGGATTTTGTTACTCCAAGAGTTTGATTTAGAAATTAAAGATAAGAAAGGAGTAGAAAATTCTTTAAGTTGCCGATCATTTATCTAGAATGCACTTTGAAAAACCAAATGAATTGCCTATTAATGACTCACTTTCGGGGGGGCGGTATGTTTTATCGGATAACCCATACCCCATCCCCTCGTATGCATCTCTTGTTAATTTTATGGTTGCGGGATATGTAGCACTAAGGGCGTATAAGAAAAAAGCTTATATATGAGAGTCATCACCACTTATGGGATGAGCCCTATCTCTTCGAGTATGTTCTCGATGGGCTACTCGAGAAGATGTGTGCCAACAGAAGAAGGACTTCAAATTATTGAAAGATGTCACTCATCACCATATGGAGGTCATTATGGAGCATTCAGAACGCATGCGAAGATTTGGCAAGCGTGGATTTTTCTGGCCAACCATGTATCAAGACACAAAAGATTTCATACGAAGGTGTGGAGCTTGTCGAGGCACGTAAATATTAATACAAGATGCAATGCCTCTAACAACCAATCTTCGATAGAACTCTTTGATGTCCGGGGAATTGATTATATGGGACCATTCCTAAAATCTAGAAATTACGAACATATCCTAGTAGCAAAGGGATTATGTTTCAAAATGGGTAGAAGCTTTGCCATGCAAAACAACATGATGGTAGAAGTTCAATCAAGATGTTTGAAGAAACTATATTTCCAAAATTTGGAGTACCTCGAATGGTAATTAGTGACGGAGGAAGCCACTTCATTGATAGAAGATTCCAACAAAGATTTATTGAAACATGGAGTTCGTCACAATATTGCTACAGACTTACCACCCTCAAAATGAGTGGACAAGCGAGAGACTTCAAATAAGCAAATTAAGAACATCTTATAGAAAACAGTTGAAGAAATGGAAACTAAATGGAAGGATAGACTTCGGAAGCACTATGGGCATACGACATATAAGACACCAATTGGAATGACACCTTATCAACTTGTTTATGGAAAAACTCGTCACTTGCCCAGAGCTTGAGTTCAAGGCTCACTTGTAGGAAATTTCCTTAGCTTTCCATAGAGTATTTGTTTGTCGCATTTGGAGTTATAGAACTCCCCTGTGACTATTTTAGTAACAAAGATGTCTTGTTTATTCTGTTTTTAGTTTAGTGCTAGTATGCATGAGTGATGTAGGTTAGTAGGGTTGCTTATTGTAGTTTTAGTTGTGTGTCTACGGAAGAGATATCCACTTACTAGTATCATTCATCATAATGCATTCATCCATCATTCTAGTTTATTTATATGCAAGTATATCTCTCGTGCATTTGGATATTAACTCTTGCATATGCATGCATCATATCGAGGATCGGAGAAGTTAGTTCGGGAGGAGATCAAGGAGCGGGGAGGTCAACCTTCATCATCTCGGAGTGCACCCAAACGACTCCACCGGAGAAGGAGGGACCGTGACTCAAGCTTCCGTAAGACTCTAACTTCTTCCTACTACTTTCTAAAGGCAAGCCCCTGTGCATGCCGAACTTTCCTATGCTTTCTAAATCAATCTGTTGAGTCCTTTAAATGATTGCTGCATTAAGTATAGGAAATGGTTGAAACCATTGATGCACAGATATCCTTGCTGAAGTTGTTGCCTATCCTATTTAGGAGTCTAGGTTAAATAATGCTCAGTTATGATGATTGCAAAGAGATGATTTCCTGGTCACTTGTGAGGTTGTTGTTGGGTTAATCACGTTGGTGGTTAACAAGCTGCTGCTGAGAACTTGGTTAATAAAACATGCTTAGATTGGGTGGATATTGTGGTCTTCCACCTGATCGATTAAGGACTCTCACTTTGTCGGAAGGCAGTCGGAAGTTGAACGTACCTATTCATATAGTAGGCTCCGCCGGTCGTGGAGTCACGAAGGCCGCTGAGATTGTTGAGGGGCCGGCACTTGGCCGCTTAATGCTCCTCATATGGAGGAAGGAAGTATGTGCTCGGGCATAGGTAGTAGCGGACGAAGCATCGTCTTCGTGTCGCACACCCGGGTTGGCCCCTCGATGAGGAGGTTGCCGCCCGGGCCCGCGACTTTTACGCCCCTTAACATCCTCGAAGTGATTAGGTCTGCAGTCGAGACGTAGACCTAGTGTATGACAGGGTATTTCGCCAGCTGGTTTGCAATCGATTCGAATCACCATTTCTCCTAGATAGTGAGAACCCGGGATGCTTCCGCGGCATTGTAGTCTAATACTACAATAATGGTTAATCTTATTCATGTTGCTGATGTTAAAATGTTGATCAAGTTACTTATGCTTTTAGTATTTATATATTGCCGAGCATATGTCTTTAATCTTGACTATACAGGACTTATGGTTATGTATATAATAATAACCTTTTAACTTGGAAGAACCTGAGTAGTATGTGTAGGCGCATTAATCAACTTTATTTTTGAAAATAAATGTGAGTCACCAGCTCCGAGATAAAGCCAAGCATAATCCTTGGAGTCTTTTCCTTATTTTTTCGGTTTAAGACGGGTAAGTCTTGCGAGTACAATTGAGTACTCACGGGTTAATTCCCCGATGTTGCAGGTGACTCCGCCTAGCATGATTCTATCCAGATGTGATGTGATGTGGTTGAAGAATAATGCCTAGGGCATGGCAGTCCCCATAGCTCCCTCGCTCTTTGCTATTACAGGGGGTGACATTATGTTGGCACTATATAATTTATTTTGATTTCCTCATTGTATTTTCGAAAGCTATTACTTCCGCACTCTGAATTACTTTTGGAATAAATGTGTATATCGCACTCGATTAATATATATTGAATTTGGTTTGAAATACCCGCGGATTGGAACTACCGAGCTCAACGATCTTGGTTGTATTGTTGATGAGTTTGAAATCACTCTGAGATTTCCGGAATACCGGGTTTATATGGACTCAAGTGTAGATCAAGCATTGTTTCGTAATTACGAATTATACTTGATTTCTTATAAATTGGTCGGCTCTGTCACAGGACGCTAAAGAAGGAGGGTGGTCTCGGTTTCAGAGACATACATGGCTTTAATATGGCAATGCTCAGCAAGCAAGCGTGGAGACTTTTGCACTCACCAGAATCCTTGTGCTCCAGGGTTTTACAAGCAAAATACTTCCCTGGTAAAACATGCTTGGAAGCTAAGTTAGGGTACGGCGCCTCATATTCATGGAGAAGCATTCTCAGGGGCATCGAGTTGCTGAAAAAAGGATTAATTTGGAGGGTGGGCGATGGTGAGAATCTGAAAATTTGGGATGATCCATGGCTGCATCGAGAAAACTCAAGGCGACCAATCACTCCGATGGGAGCATGCCTACTGCGAGATGTATCTGAACTAATAGATCCGGGAACAGGTAGCTGGATATTCAGCTGGTGAAGGACATTTTTTGGGAGGAGGATGCAAGCATCATCTTGGCTGTACCTATACATGGAGGCATGGGAAACTTAGCAGCTTGGCATTTCGACAAGAAAGGGATCTTCTCTGTGAAAAGCGCCTATAAGGTATTTAGAGATGACTACTTGAGAACATGTAGTAGTGGGGGAGGCTCGGCTTCCAATCCAGACGCTGGCTATGTGTAATGTACGGGCGCCCGTACACGCGGCGTCGCAGGGCACGAGATGTGCGCCGCGCTGCTGAACGAGCAGCACGCCTGAGTCAGCAGGTGATCTCCTCTAGTGCAGGTGATCTCCTCTAGTGGCTAAGATTAGAAGGAAGAGAGTAATTGGTTGTTTCCCTTTTGTTACTTTCCTTTCGCAGTCCTTAAGTTTAGGAAGAGTGGTTGGGCCTGAGGCCATATATTCCTGTAACCGCACATTGAGAGGATAATCAAGAATCATTCAGTCTAATCTCCTACCTCTTCTCTAAGCCACGAGCCTGGGGGCAAAACCCGGCGAGTGTTGAGCGGCGTGGGGGCATAACCCCGTCGTGATTTACCATGGAGCGCGAGTACGAGCTCCGTAGTCGAGGCCCAGCGTCCCTGCCGCATACAGCCCTTGACACTATGATTCCCTATGGAGGAGATTATGGAAGCTTAATTGTGCCGGCAAGATCAAACACTTCCTGTGGAGGTTTGCACATAACAGTCATCCCACTCTATAAACCTGAAGAGAAGAGGCATGGACATTGATACAAGATGTGTCACTTGCAACCGGCTGGATGAGGATGGAGCCCATCTATTTTTAATTGCAAAACCATAGCACGGGTGTGGAAACATATTAGGCATTGAAAGTGAAAAGAAGACTGTTAGTTGGGAAAACATCAGCAAGAGATGTGATAGAGGCAGTGTTGTCCATGCGGGAAACCCAAAACTTAAATGCTGCTTCACATTGTGGTTCTGCTGGCAAGAGAGAAATCGTGTACGTGAGGGTGAAAACCGGCAGCCTGGCGCACGGCATTCAAATCTACATGTCAGCTTGGTGCAATCTGAACTCAATGGGGCCAGACAGAGCAACAAGGTGCGCTTGGGAGCGTTCAATTCCAAAATTTGCCTTGCCAAGTATTTGGTAAGCCAAAAACTTGGCAAAAAAAACTTACCATAGATTTGACAAAATGACCATTGCTTTGTTCATTTCCAAAATTTTACCTTGCCAAATATTTGGTAAGCCAAAAAAAAAAAAAAAAAAAAAAAAAAAAAAAACTTTGCCATAGATTTGACCAAATCTATGTGAGAGCTTCGCAAGTTTTGGTCGCAAAATTAATTGGAAGTTATTCTTTGGCAAAGGCAAATTTTGAAAGTGAACCAAGCATACCTAGAGCCTTCATTTCTCCTAAAACACCTCTATTTGGTCGTCTGGATTGTCGGCTGATAATAAAATACTCTCAAGATTTATCACGGTGAGTAAATAATAGGAATACTGTCAAGAACCATTATCATCGCCGTGAACTAGACCCTCTGTTCTAAATTATAAATTATTTTGATATTTCATTATTTATAATATTTTATATTTAGATGTATACTATATTTTTAAAATTAAGTTGCTCTCTACATACTATAGACCATTGCTTTATTGTGTGCAGAGGAATGGGTCGCAACACGACCAGAGCTACAAAGCTGAAGGCTCAGGTGAAATGATGGTGGCTTCCGTCCGATGTCTCTGATGATTTCCTCTTTTCAGCAACTACTGTCAGCTTGACAACTTAGTATCCTTATAAACTTTTAAAACAACCTATTACTTTTTTTAAGCAATGGGTCTCAACACGACCAGAGCTACAAGCTGTAGGCTCAGGTGAAATGCTGGAGGCTTCCGTCTGATGTCTATGATGATTTGCTCTTTTCAGCAACTACTGTGAGCTAGACAACTTAGCACCCTTATAAACTTTTAAAACAACCTATTACTCACCGAAGGTTTAAAATATATTCAAAATTAAAGGGAAAAAAAAAAAAAAAAAAAAAGACTTGTAGCATCGTCTTGCCCAGCCCAGCAAACGGCAAGATATACAGACATCGATATAGCAGGTTTCTCCCCTATTTTTTTTCTTGTTTAATGATATATGGACAAAGTAACTTTTAGCCTGTTTTGTGTGGTCCATAAGAACACCAATGGATGCAGAATCATGTTTAAATTGCATCGACTGCTACTTTTTGCTTTGTTTAGAGATAAAAGTCGGCTGATACAATTTTGATTCCCTACCTCAAACAAACTTAAACGTCTGGAATATTTTTCTAAAAGCGACACAAAAGTAGAGTTTTATCACTACTGTTACAAAGCTTGACCCAGCAGAAGGCTTAGGTCCTGTCAAGAGTTGATATACTCTCCATGTCCTCCGCAGATATGTTGAAATGAAAAAATATATGTGAGACAATCCTTCATGAATATCTCGGGGATGATGACAACCATGCTTCTCTGGAGAAGCCACCTGAGGACCACCTGGCGAGGGGGTCTTGCCGTATTTCTCAGATAAATGCTGTAATCAATGACAGCAAGTTGAAAACATATCAAAAGAATCTCATAACTCAAAATGCACTCATGAAGCCACATTGCATGTTTGAGTTGGTACCTTGATGATAGGGTCTTTGAGGGATGGCTCCAAGCCTTCACAGTCTAGTTTATGAGCCATGACACACATCTCATGCGTCTGGCAGAACTTGACAAGTGGATCCCGCTGCAAATAAGGGTGTATCTTGATTTGGCTAACAACAGGCTTTATCTTCGAGTAGGCTAACAAGTCCCTAATGAGGAAGATGTCGAAGTTACTGTGCAAATGAGAATGACTCTAGTTAGACGTCACGTACAATAAGCAAGTTTAGCATTACCTTTCTCAATTTTAGATGAGACAAGAAAACACAACTGTATATATAAATGTACCTAATCCCAATACTTTTAACCAGACCCATTGAGACTAGCAATTCCATTGCAGTCCATGTGATTTCCAGTGAGATTCTAGCATCAGTATCACCAATATCTGTAGCAATTTAAAGGAAGAATTATATTTTGTGAGGTTGAGGTATGCACCTTCCTGGCTTCCTAAATATTATGTAAAAGGATAAAGAAATTACCTGAATCTGGGACGGTAACAAGATAGAGGTCCAAATAATCTAGCTGCAAATTCCTCAATGTGCGCTTGCAGGTTTCAATGACATTGCCAGAAATTTTATAGGGTAGCTACAACCACAAAAGGATAGGGAACTTTTTGAGTCATGCTCGCCAGAAAATAAGACTACAAGCAGTTTTATATTGCTTTGCATTTTTTCCATCTCCAAAAGGTTGACCCCATAAAATATCAATTGACACCCATCCAAACTCCAAAGAATAATTTTCCTTTCCATAGTACAAAAGAAAATAAGAAATAGAAACCTTGGTCACAATAAACAGATCCTTCCTCTTGACACGTGTTTTGCATGCTTCTGCAAGTGCCTTACCAATCTCAATCTCAGCGTCAAAATCAGCTACACACAAAGAGACAAGCACAAGTAGCAAATCATCAAGTTCAGTGACAGAAATCTAACACACATATTTCAGTGTCAAAATCAGGTACAGACAAAGAGACAAGCACAAATAGCAAATCATCAAGCTCAGTGACAGAACACACATAGGAGGCATGACAATATACACAAGGACCACTAATGTTGTAAAACTATATTTTTTAAACTTTCTGATCACAACCAACAGGAGAGGTACAAGGAAGGGCAAAACACCGGCCACTACGCTGTTGAGCTCGATGATATGGTCAATACAACAGCGACCATGATCACATGCCACCGCCACTGACAAGGTGTGAGACAACCACCACCACGAGAGGTATGAGCACGATCATATGATCTACTAAAAATAAAATTTTCAATAACTCCTACTGGCACATATGATCCTCATGCATACCACATTTGAAAAATGTCCATAGGATAGAAGTTTGATTTATGATATCCCTATGATAAAAGAATCAGAACTCCAATTATTGATTAATTGATTTGCATATATTTGGTGGCAAGAGTGTTATGAGATTTTGTACCGTCATACTTCTCTTGTGAGTTATTAAATAAACTGCAATTTCTTGATACAAGGTAAAAACACAGTAGAAGATTACTTTCAGGAATTGCAAACTGGTATGCACCACTAGTAAGATGGCTACATTTTATGTGTGGGTGGGTTGGTGAGGTGGGGGTGGGGGCCTTAACAAGGAAATTTGGACCATACTTGATCACTCATTCATTTCATCTTGCCTGTAAAGCTGAAACAAAATTGCAGGGCAGGCAAAGGACAAGGGGTTCTTTCTGGTTGGTTAAATCAAAGGAAAGCAAGAACAGCTCCACCCTCCACCATCCACACACCTGCATCAAGCTCCAACAACAACTGTGAGTCTACTTCCTCTACTAAACCTGCACGTGAGGCAAGTGCCTCTTCAGTTAAATCGACAGGAAGATCACAAGATACACAGCCATCATTGCTGAACAGAGTCTATGCCTCAATGTGTTCCAAACTAAATATGCCATCAATGACCGTTCTGCAGGGTGATCATCATTGATGGGAGAGCTGTAACAAGTTTCCAAGAATGGACATGGTTGAGAAGACTTGACCACAAAACATCCCAGGCCCTACTATATTCTCAATGGTTCAATAGTTGCACTAAGCTGAAGGTAACTCATACTGTGAGGATACACTTTTCGATTAGTTGATGTCATAATTATGCAAGGAAGTATGCTCTTAATTATAAGAAAGGTCATGGCAATATGATATTGATACCGTGCATTGTGGTAGTACACCCTCATGTCTAAAGGCAAGAAAACTACTATGCTGCCTATATCTCCCCGAAGCTATTTCGAAAGATGAAACAGAAGAACTAACAGAGGGAACAAGGAAACTAGAAAAAGTGATAAACAGATTGAAGCTAATAGCTAAGAAACTTGCCTCATAAAAAAGACAGAACTAGTGCTAAGAAAGATGAAATTATGTTATTACTGACATGAAAGCAAGTAATTTTGTTTGATATGCTATAATGTGCAAAAGAAACAACATTTCTGAAAGATCAGGACACTGACGTGGTATATCATCATATATACTATTTATCAAGAAAATAAGGAAGACATGAGCTTAATGGATAGAAGGACCCCAGACTAAACAACACAGAAGAACAGCATTGCATAGCTCTGTTACAGAGAAACAAAAAGCGTAAGTACATGAATGTAGGTATGCAGGCAGATAGGGCTTAGGGAGGCTTACATGTACAGTCAAAGTGGCAGTAGCCCATGGCGAGGACAGTGTTAATGAGGTCAGAGATAGCAGTGTATTGTTTCGTCTTGCCCACCATCTGCCACACATCAAGCCCCACCACAGGCATCTTGTGCCCGCTGCTCAGCATCACCGTCGGCTCCACATCCATTGCTGCCAACCCCACCTGCTGCAGCAGCTGTTCACTCAGGTCATCTATGGTACAAAAGGGGTCCCTCGTAGACAAATCCAAGGCCATCTCAAAGCTCAATGGGCTACTGCAGTCTGTTACCAATAGATGTGGGTTCTCACTGGCCCTGCTTGAGCTATCAAGGTCACCCAATTTCTCCCATACAGCATCAATCTGGGCCAGGCATTTTGGAGATAGAAAAATGACCATCGCTTCAAGAACTCTTGCATTCTCGAGGAAGAGCTTCAGGAATGTAAGTTCACTCTTCCCTCCTTGGAAGTTGTGAATGAATATCTTTTTGTGTTTATTCACACACGAAAAATGCCAGTACACATGTTCTGCCAAGATGCCGAGTTGAACTTGCCATTGGACTCATTGGTTTCAACAGACTGCAAAAAAAATACAAATCATGGTGTTATTCACTAGCAGTACCTTAAAATGGTCATAGAGCAAATGCAGTACCAATGCCTCAAACTAGCAATGTCTTGAAGTAGCAGTCTTTAAACTAGTAACAGAGCATATACAACATAAAGCTAGGTTCGCAATGGCATCTTACCTCAATATGTAGGGTATCAATATTAGGGAAACATCTGAGAAACGCAGGGGAGCATCCTTAACCGTTTCTTATCTCCAAATGGGACTCTCAAGCCCAAAACCTGAACACTTGGAACCATGGTGAGTGCACTTGTCTTTGTCCCAACCTTTGAATGCATCAAATACAAACAAAAACAGAGGATCAGCACAGAGTATAGTCATACTGCATCAAGTATACTCAATGCAAACAATAATACCTGTATGGCAGCAGCATCACCAATCACCAAGCTGTGCACCCCTGGCTCCAAGTATCCCAACACCTGCAACTTTGGAACATGATCTATCCTGATATTCATTCTGGAACCACGACTTGTACTGTTGCACAGGATAACGCGCTCTAGATGCTCAGAGTTCTGCAGGCGGATTTCCTTGACCACAGATGACCAGATCACAACACAGCGGAGTGCCTGGTGGCCATGGACAATACATTCTGTGGACCCATAACTGGCCACTATGGACAGCTTCTCAAGTAGAGGAGAGACATGCAGCATGTGGGAGAGGTCACGCGATGCCATTACCATGCAATAAAGCCCAAGCTCCTTTAGCTTTCCGAAGACAGAGACATGCCCGCTGGTACTTGGAAAGGAGAAAAAGCCGAGGTGCAGGCGCCTCAAGGATGTGCAGCGCATGATATCAATGGGCAAGGCTATATCCACCGGCAACGGATAGTTCAGCAAGACAAGCTCCTCCACACACTTGCTAGCAAGGAGAGATACCCACAAACACAGCGCAGCGGGATGATGGTCGAAGCATGTGAAGCTGAGCCGGATAGACCGAAACGGTCCTGGGTGCGCCAGAAGAATCCTCGACACTCGCTGTATGCGCTGATTTTCACTGCGGAGGAGGGTGACCATCATCAAGATGGAGTGGAGTGGAGGTCCAATCATGGCACCACTGGCGGGACAGTAGCTGGGTTCTGACCGCGTCCCTGATCGGGAGCCGAGAGACGATGTCACGGCGCAGGCGGTCAGGGAGGAAACTGATTCTATCCACCTTGGTGTGCCCAGGCCGCGGCGGCTTGCTCCAGCCACCTTGAAGTGGGGCGTAGCGAAGTCGGGTGTAGCTCCAATCCAGGCACCACTGAGAGTAAGTTGGTTCTGAATGCTTCTTTGAATGTCCAGCGCACGTCGTCGGGGGAGGAAACTGATGTTATCCATGTCCCCAGGCACCGGCAGCTCGCCGCCGCCCTCGCCGCCGTCTCGGAGCGGAGTAGAGCTCGAATCCTGGCACCATTGACTGGACAGCATCCTTGTTCTGGCATCGTCGGGGAGGAAACCGATGTTATCCATGTCCCCAGGAACCGGCAGCTCGCCGCCGCCCTCGCCGCCGTCTCGGAGCGGAGTAGAGCTCGAATCCTGGCACCATTGATTGGACAGCATCCTTGTTCTGGCATCGTCGGGGAGGAAACTGATGTTATCCATGTCCCCAGGCACCGGCAGCTCGCCGCCGCCCTCGCCGCCGTCTCGGAGCGGAGTAGAGCTCGAATCCTGGCACCATTGACTGGACAGCATCCTTGTTCTGGCAGCATCCTTGCCACCACCGCAGGGGAGGTCGGATCCCGGGAAGGTAGGTCGAGGTAGGCACTGATATACAATGTCCAGCACCGCCTGCATGATACGCGAGTGCCGGCGGCGGAAGCGAGGCGCGGGGATCTGGGTGGATGCGGAGGTGGAGGCGGAGGTGGCGGCGGCGGCGTGGTGAGGCTAGGGTTCCGGAGCCGCGTTGCGGAAGAACCAGAGGCAATACTACGAGTCGCCCAATGTTTTGGGCAGTGAGAGCCAGCGATGTGCCTGCACTCATTTGGGCTGGATCGACCGCATATAAGCTCTGTTCAGGCCTGCCGGCCATATGACCTCAATGTGAAGTAAATTGGGCCCAATAATATTCAGGGTGACGAGTGTTTGTTTCTCGTAGTCGTACTCCTCTGCGTTGCGTTTTTTCAAAGGAAGTTTATGCACTCAATCAAAGTTTGAAACGGAGAAAATCTCTGGCAAAGAATAAGCTCTATGATCTCTTTGAAAATTAAGGATCAGCAAGCAATGATGAAGCAGGTGGTGCGATGGGATGTGCCTGATCCTGGATGGGTTAAAGTGAACACTGACGCTGCCTTTGATATGGTTGCATGTACGGGCAGTGCAGGCGTTGTTATCCGCGACCACCAGGGTGGTATTCTTGCGGGGCTGCTCGGTGGTATGACGATGTGCCGGACGCGCTCACGGCTGAAGCTATGGCGGCCAAGGAGGGTTTAGAGCTGGCGATTGAGAATGGCTATGATCGGGTGATTTTGGAGGTTGACTGCCGTGCCTGGTGAACCTACTGCAGGAGCAAGAGGGTTTGAGGTCGTCGATTGGTGGCCTTTGTTTCGACATCACAGACATTGGGAGGAGTTTTAGAGATTTTTAGTGTTGAGTGGGTAGGTAGAAATGCTAACTCGGTGGCCCATTCTTTGTGCTAGCATGGTGTCGGTCAGCGAGCGATCTCAGATTTTGGCTTGACTATATCCCGGAGTGGCTTAGGGATCTAGCAAGACTCGATTGTAATCCTTCCATGAATGAATGAAAGTCCGTGATGATGCTCAAAAAAAAAAAAAGCTCGCAAGAAGAAAAAAAAAAAGAACCATGCAGAAAGCTATTCAAAACGGCAACCCATAATTGGCAAAGATCTTCATTGCGCGCTAATGTCTCCATGATACCACTTCTCCACTTTAATATCGGAGGAGGAAACATTCAGTGACGGGCCGGACGCCTTGTCAACTGTTGGGCCAACGAACGCACGGCCCATGGTAGGGTCCGTATCTGCTTTTCATATCCATATCCACGCCATCCTGCATCTCTCCCAGCACGGCATGGACCAGAAGCATGTCCAATGTAGCCCCGAAAACAACTTTATAAATTAAATAAGAAGATGACCCATGCGTTGCTATGGGATAACAAAATTGTTATATTAAAATATTTAGATTGCACAATAATATAAAAATATTTAAAAAATTAAGCACCAACATTAAAATGACATATAATAAAATAAAACAAAGTTCTTCATTCTCAGACTGGACCATACAAAGTTCCTCTTTCTCAGTTTGGACATTAAAAAGCAAAGCAAAAATGACATTTAAAACTAACACAGACGCGGTATAACACATTGGCAACTGGACTGAGCATACTAATAACTAATACCCGTTACTCATTCTCACAATTATTGAACACCATGACTGCAAGACATCAGCTAATGTCCATGCAAATTGCACAAACAGTCAACATATGCTCCCGTAGACAATTTCTGGTAGCATATATAGCACCAATACTTGGTTTACAAATAGTGTGATGAGAAAGATATTTGCTTGTTTTGATGGTGTCATGGGAGTACATGGATTAAGGCTGGTCTCGGCAAGGAAGAAGACGTGCTCGTCAATGGGTTGAATTCTTGTCGGATTCCAAATAGATTGGGCCGGAATTGACACCTTGATTGGAGGATTAGGGGAGGAAGAAGGGGATGGCGACGTGGTGGAGGAGGTGACGTGGCGGCGGCAAGGCCGGGCGGCGGCGGTGCGGGCCGGGCCGCTACTGGCCCGGGGGGCGCGGCGGCCGCCAGCGGAGAGGAGGGGTGGGGGGCGGCGGGAGGAGAGGAGAGGGGAGATTGGGATAAATTTTCTTTATTTGCTTGTTACCTGAAAGATTACGGACCCCTTACTTATATAGCCCTACTATTGGGACTTGTATCTCAAGCAATCTCTCTCTAAAGGTTTCCTTATAGATCGAATACCTTTTACAAGGTGTCCTATTTATTTATTTCCTAATAAGGGTCTCCCTTATAGATGAGATAGCCCCTTGCACACCAAAACACCTAAAGATAATCCTAGATAGATAATTTTCCTTTCTTTTCTCCGGATTAGTTGCCAAAAGAATCCGCGGAAGGGTGGAGACGGCAGCGGTGGCCTTGGAGCCAGCCGCGGGGCGGCGGCGCCTCGAGCCCGTCGGGCCCGGCCTCTCCTCGGCCCTATTTCTGGATCATGACATCTCCCCCCTTCTCCGGGCGCGTCCTCGCGGCTGGATAAAAGTCCATTCGGTGATGCCGGAGGGGGATTGGCTGCCCCCGGAGAATCGGCTCGACTGCGACATAAGACGACCACACGCTTTGGGTTCCCGAGGATCATATTCTCCTGGTTCGCTTGGGGTCGAACTCAAGAAGATAGTGAAGGTTGCCGATGTAGCCGTGGTAGATGTAGCGGTGAGCGGCACGGCCTGGCCGTGAAGCTATCGGCGACGGGCTGCCCGACCAAAGAGATCCCTTGGAACACCCACATTAAGGTCTGTTGAACCACATCGCGAGGGGCTCTCCGGGAACAAGAAGCGCTCATTGGGTGGAGCGTGGACGAAGAGCGAAGCGGGCGCGGATGGTGATGTCCCGGCAAGTAGGAGGAGTAGCGACCAAGTTCAACATCGTGCCCAGTACATGAAGGCGCTGCGTCGAAGAGGGAAGGTGATAGCGTGCGTGGCCCTCTCACGGATCGTGGCGATGTGGATGTTGTCGGCCCAATGAGGGGAAGAGGCGATCCATGCCGTCGAGGAAGGCGACCACAGCGGGACCCGACATGGTGGCGCCCCGTGTAAAATGCCGCCCAAGAGGATGGCCGTCGGTGTTCTTTGAAGTGAGCTCCGCCGTGGCGCGAGGTGAGCTCCCAAGGCGAGGAAGTTAGATCTGCGAACTCCGCCACGAAACAAGGCCTCCCGATAAGTGCGGCGGTGGAAGGAAGGCTGAAGGTAGAAGCGGCCATCGAAGAGTAGGAGGCCGTCCTCCGGCGTCAAGCCGGGCTTGGCGTCACCGTAGTGACGTCGGGCGTGCGGCGTGAATGCGATCCTCAAAGTGGCACGGCGTAGGCCCCGGACGAGAAAGCGGCCGGGCGATGTGTCGTGAGGTCAAGGCGTCGCGTGCCTCGAGCTTCCCCAAGCCCAGAGTTGCCGGTGTACGGATGCCGGCGAAGATGCGACTTGAACGGGCCGTTGCGGGGCGCCTGGCCCCAGGTGGTGGGGCGAGGTGAGCGTGGACGGGCGACCCTCACGGTAATGCGCAGCTCGTGGGTCGCAAAGTCCCCGTCTGCGTCCCTAGGCTTGCCCGGCCAAGGCATGCCAAGGATGATGTCGGCGTCCTCTCCCAATGGCATGGCGTGGCGTCGATGTCGAAGCTGGCGGCGTCGGCGTAGTGGCACGTTGAAGGTGGCGGCACGGCATGTAGTCGTGGCGCGGTGCCCGTGGTGATCGATACACGCCCGGCCGAGTCAGGGAGGCCTACCGTGGTCACCACGCGGGGGGTCGATGTAGTTGTGCGTTACTCGGAGTCGGCGATGATGTTGACACCCGTTCACGATATCATCCTGGGCGAGGTAGAGAGAATGAACACCACGTCTTGGGGAGTTGGGGTCCCCAGTGAGGACCTTGGTCGTGAGCTCTTCTTTGGCGTCCGCTAGTGAGGCGTTCGGTCGTGTCATCGTTGTAGTCGTTGAAGATCGTGATGTCGAAGAGGTGCTTGCACTTGTGACCCCGTGAGAACGGATCGTCACGGTTGAAGTAGAGAGGCCAGCCTTGCGTCGTTACGTCATCTCCTCCTGGTGTCGGCCGTTTGAATGGCCGAGTCGGTCTTTGCCGGGACGAAGGGGCGCTGGGCGGCCGGCAACGGCGAGGGGCGAGGCCCACCGCCCTTGGGCCCCTTTGGCTTCTTTGTTGTTGTAGAGGATGGCGGCGTCGCTCGTGCGCCTGGCGAGAGACATGGCTGCCTCCATGTCCTTGGGATCTTGCATCTCGGCGTCCGTTTTTATTGGTTCGCCCAAACTTCTTTGTGTAGATGTTCACTGCTGTTTGTCGTCGAGGTTGCACCGTGCCACGTGTGCGAGGAAGCGCTCCGTGTACTCATCGGCGGTTACTGTCTTCCTTAGGGATGCCCGACTCACCCACCGGATTGCGCCCGTTCGGTTGGGCCAAAGCGCTCGTTGACATATTGGGCGAAGCTTGCCCAATCTGCCACCGGTTTCTCTGGGGCAGACCTCATGTACCATTGTTGTGCTCCACACGTGAGATGATAGGAGGCGTACCAAACTTGTTACATTCTTGGTGTACCTTGTCCCCGAAGAATTGCTCGCAACGGTTGATCCATGGGAGGGGATCTTCCTTGCCATCATAGGTGGGGAAGGATAGCTTGTGCGGGCGGGGACGAGACACAGGGAAGGTGTCGATTCCGGCTAGATTGGGCGAAATTGACACCTTGATTGGAGGATTAGGGGAGGAAGAAGGGGATGGCGGCGTGGTGGAGGAGGTGACGTGCGGCGGCCGTGCCGCGGCGGCGGCCTTGCCTTGCGGCTTGTGGCCGGCGCGGCGGCGGCGGCGGGCGGGGCGAGGGCGAGGGGTGGGGGCGAGGGAGAGGAGAGGAGGGAGATTGGGATAAATTTTCTTTATTTGCTTGTTACTGAAAAGATTCTGAGACCCTTTACTTATATAGCCCGCTATTGGGACTTGTATCTCAAGCAATCTCTCTAAAGGTTTTCCTTATAGATCGGAATACCTTTTACAAGCGGGGTCCTATTTATTTATTTCCTAATAAGGGTCTCCCTTATAGATGAGATAGCCCCTTGCACACCAAAACACCTAAAGATAATCCTAGATAGATAATTTTCCTTTCTTTTCTCTCGGATTAGTTGCCGAAGAATCCGCGGAAGGGTGGAGGAGGCGGCGGTGGCGGCGGAAGCCCGAGGCGGCCCTCGAGCGGCCTCGAGCCGCCCGGGCCCGTCCTCCCCGGCCCTATTTCTGGATCATGACGATTACTCACCGCGAAGCGCACCTTGCCATCAACACCACCGGTCATGGCGAGGGAGAAGTGGGAGGGCAGCCATGAAGACGATGCCATCGTCCACGCGAAACCACCTTGGCGCTGTCACAACCTAGATCAATCTGGCGTGACACGTGGTGCAGCGCGCGCCCGGCGTTAAGCGGCTACCGGGGGGCGGCGAGGAGGTGGTGGTGGTGGTGATGTTGGCGGTGGCGGCGTAGCGATAGGGGTGGCGGCCCGGTGGCGGCGGTGCGCCTTGGGGGTAGGGCAATGACAAGAGAGGCGAGAGAGAGAGAAGGGAAATAATTTCTTTATTGCTTGTTATCAAGGCCGGTCTTGGGGTAGTGCAAGCGGTGCGGCACCGCCTTGGGCCTCAAAAAAAATTAGTGTGCTAATAGGCCTCACAAGTATGAACAAAGCCCGCTTAATCACAAGTCAAAGATACCGGATAGCGGGCACATTAAAGAGTAAAAATACCAATCGATCGGTCGCATTGTTAATTTAGAGACATTTCTCTTTTGTATTTTAAACTTGTTAGTGTGAGATTGGTTAATGACAACTGTTTTTTTAATATTATCTTGTATTTTTATGGTGAAATGGGGCCTCCATTTTGTTCCGAACTGCGCCACAAAAATGTCGAGGGCCGACCTGCTGTTACCCCGAAAAGATTACGAGACCCTTACTTTTATAGCCCGGCTAGTGGGACTTGTAACAAAGCAATCTCTCTAAAATGTTTCCTCATAGATTGGAATACCTTTTTTACAAGCAAATCCTATTAATTTTTTCTTAATAAAGGGTCGCCCTTATAGATGGAATATCCCCTTACACACCAAAAAACCAAAGATAATCCTAATCAATTTTTTGCTTTATTCTCTAATTAATTACCAAGAATCCGCGGAAGGAGGCGGGAGGCGGAGGCGGCGGCGGCGCGGCGCCGCGGCCGCCCCTGCCCCGTGGGCGTGGGCCTATCCTTACGGGCCCCTTTTTTACGGGTCATGACATCTCCCCCTTCTCAGGCCCGGCGCGTCCTCGCCTTTGGATGAATGTCTATTCGGTCACTCTGGGGAAAGGTGTCATGACCCGTGAATTGGCTTAGCTTTTGGATGAGCTAAAAGGGCCCTAACGGCCGCCGCCGGCCATGAGGGGGCCGGGGCGCCTTGGCAAAGCCGGGCGCCCCGCCACGCCATGCCACCTCCCCTCCCGAATCCAACTCGCTTCGTCTTCAAGTTAGGAGTATCTTAGTTTTTTTTTTTTTTTGTAAAGGGAATATTCCAATCTATAAGGAAGGACCTTATTAAGAAATAAAGAAATATTACTTGTAAAATGTATTCCAATCATATAAAAATCCTATTTATTTTTTTTAATAAGGGTCTTCCTTATAGATGGAATATCCCCTTACACACCAAAAAATCTAAGATAATCCTAATCAATTTCTTGCTTTATTCTCTAATTAATTCTTTGAAGAATCCGCGGAAGCTTGGCGGGCGGAGGCGGCGCTTTGTGCGCTGCCTTGGCGGCCGCCAGTGCTTGCCCCTCCTACCTCGTGGGCACATTCTGGGGCCTGGGCCCTATTTTTTGGGTAATGACAGCGCCATGCATGGGCCCCGAGAGCTCAGCGTGCAACTACCTCACATCGTTGTCCATGTAAAGCCCAATGAGGCATGTTTTGGGAAAATCAATAGAATCCGAAAGGAAAAAGTCTACTTTTAGTCCCCCAACTTTCACGAAAGTCTATTTTTGGTCCCTTAACTTTAAAACCGGGACAAAAGAAGCCCTCAACTTTTAAAACCGTGCAGATTTAGTCCCTCGGTGGTTTTGCTACAGTGAACACGGATTTGCTACAGTACATGCGGTTTTGATTTTCCTTTTTTAATTTATTTTGGCTGAAACTTTGAAAAATCATAACTCTTCTATACGACATCGGATGAAGATGATTTTTATATGAAAATTGTAGCTCTCGATGAGATCTACAACTTTCTAGTTTTGAGTTTTTTCATTTGACGATGTTAAGGTGCTTAAAAATTTATATAAAAAGTACAACACTATAATAATCGCGTACTTTTGCATGTCGTATTAGAAAGTCAGTAATTTTTTGTTTGTCGTCAAATGAAGATAGTTTGTATACCAAAATTTTTGCATTCTAAAAAGATCTAGCTAGATTCTTATAGTTTTGAGTTTTTATATTTAAAATTGTTAACGATGTCGATAAAATAGTATAAAAAGCCGCACAACATATTAAGTTGCCGATCTTGTCTTTATGTTATCTTCTTACTACGTAGATCTACTCATGTGGAGTCTAATAAAATTAAAAAAAAATAAAACTCTCGTGGAGGGCTATAATTTTTTCATGGTGTTGTACTTTTATATGCGACTTTTATATGCGATTATATTTTTGCTATAGTTAAGTACACGATTATTATAGTGTTGTACTTTTATATAAATTTTTTAAGCACCTTAACATTGTCAAATGAAAAAACTCAAAACTAGAAAGTTGTAGATCTCGTCGAGCTACAATTTTCATATAAAAACATCTTCATCCGATATCGTGTAAAGAGTTATGATTTTTTCAAAGTTTCAGCCAAAATAAATTTGAAAAGAAAAAAAAAAATCAAAACCACGTGTACTATAGCGAATCTGTGTTCACTGTAGCAAAACCACCGAAAAAAAAACCGTCGGGACTAAATCTGCACGGTTTCAAAAGTTGAGGGCTTCTTTTGTCCGGTTTTAGAGTTAAGGGGACAAAAAGTAGACTTTTCGCGAAAGTTAAGGGACTAAAAGTAGACTTTTTCAATCTGAAATAGAGTTAGTGAGAGGCCTGTTTTTGGGCCAAGGTCGAAAAGAAAATGGGACTCATCAATATCTAAAAGCTCTTCAGTTTGTCATAAATGCAGATAAAAGACAAACTAAAAATTATGGTAAGTTGTTTATGCATAATATACCTAGAGTATTTAATTGTATAGTACCAGGGTATTCTCAATAGCTCAGTTTCTAATTTGGCCATTAAATTAGTGTTAACACACCTTTGATAATACATTATTTAGGGAAAATGTATCACACATGACGGTGCATCTATCTGCTTAAACACTTTTTTCCTGGCTTATTTGTGCTTCTACAAACAGATTGGACACACAAATTAATGCATGAATGTGAAACACAAGACAATATAGCATGGATACAAATCTTCAATAGAATTGTGCCTACCTTGTGAAGTATTCTGAAATGATTGTCTTGCTTTTCCCCGAGAAGCATCCATTCGAATGCCAAGTCATACTCAGAACTTCTTGGGCATCATTTAGCACATGTCACTATGTCAATGGCAATCTTGTACGAATAATGGAAGATACAAAATCTGGCTCACCTGCTTCCCCGGGTGGAAACTGGAAAGGGACATCAAGCCTGTCAATGACTCCTGCAAGCTACAACACTGTATGAGAAAATTGTAAGTTTATTTGGAATCAGGAATCAATTTCTCATAAAAAAAATGCAGTACCTTTTGGAGGGTCATGATTGAAACCACCTGACTCCATATCTAGCAAAAACCTTATGTTGAATGTTCTTTTTCCTGTATATCAGTAAGTGTTGTTCATACAAAGTCCATGTTTAAAAATTAATCATAAACTTCAATAAACTCAGCATGTACAGTGCTCTAGCATAATGTCCATTTGCATAACTGGAGTTCACATGAGCCAGCACCATTAGGTCCCATGTCAGGGTTGCAGCAGTCTGCAACGAAATGGTTGTGTCAACAATCCAACTGGAAACTGAATGCCAGCTTCAACACAGTCAATAAAATCAGAATACCTGATCTGCCAGTGATATTGCAATATCGATTGCTAGCTTATTATACTTCTTGCAATATTCTTGCAGTTAACTTGAACCAATGGTAGTGCATATTTTGTTTGCTCCATCGCTGCATTTTAAACATGGCAAGGTCCTACGGGACCAAGGCACACATGGTTTCATTAGTCCAAACACGGTAGTGCACTTGGTGACATTAAGATGGGTACAAAACCTTGCAGCTGCGTCAACTGCTCAATGCCTTGCAATCCAGAAAAGGTAGAATATCATGTGCACATAATTATCTCCTAGCTTGATGAGTGGAGGTTGGACAGCATCTTCCCAAGGTAATCTTGGATAACTCAATTTGATGGTATCATCAGATGCGTCAAAATTATGTTCATGAAACAAATATAGTATAAGAGCTCTGAATAGGAACCAGGACTGAATTTTAAAGCAATTTGCAAATACTCTAAAGATGGTTGAGCTGAAAGACACGCACATGTACTTACATGATGAACACAAACTGGAATGCTACCTATATGAGGCAAAAGTAAGTCACCCACCGGTTGAGCAAGCCTAATTTTGGCCACTTGTAAACAACAATATGTACAGCCCTGTGCACTCCACAATAATTTCCACTGGGTACATATCCTGATCCCGTTTGATTTGCCCCCAATCTGAATATAAGTAGTGCTCTGTGCACATTGAGATATAAATGAATAATGTAGTTAATGGTTATATCAGATAAGACAAAGAAAAAATCTTTAGACAGAAACATAGAGACCACAGCATTTGGCACATGTACGCTTGATAATCCTTGGAAGGGATCAACGCTAGTAGGCATAATGCATGTATACTACGCTTGTAACTCTATCAGATCCGAATACAATTAGCCAAATGCTCGGGTTCACAACACAGAGCGTATAAAGAAGAAAAGACTGAACAGAAGAGGATGAGGATAATCTAAACCTACATATGGGAAACCCCCAGGAGTTCTTCCTACGGTGAAGCCACGTCACCAGAAAACTCCTTCCTCCACTTCGCATTTGTTTCCCCGTCCGTGCGTTTCCCGTCGGTCCTGCTTCCCCGCTCGCGCGTGCATGCCGCCGTCCCCGTCTGCGACTAGCTCCCGTCCAGTCCATATCTGTTTCCATTTTGTGATCCAGCACTGCCCCTCCACTTTCCCCGCTGTTGTGTACCCGCCGCCGTCCCCGCAGATCCCCTCGCGGTGCCGTGACCCTCGCCATTCCCCGTCCGTGCGCAGCCGCCCTCACCGTCGTCGTTCTCCGTTGGCGCGCAGCCTTGCATCGCCGTCACCGTCCTGTCCCCGTTCGTTGCGTCTCCCCTCGCGTCGCTCGCGCAGCCCTCTCTGCTGAGGCCCTCAGGCGTGATTTGCCGCCCTTTCGCTTCATCTTCCTGTTGCGTCCATTGGCACCTACCTCTTGGTCTTCTGGACAGCATTTGTGTCTCCATGAATGTCCGATCTCTTCAGTTACATGGCCTCTATGATTCATATGGTACAGTACATAAGTATGCCCTGTCAAGTTCTCAGCCCCATCGATGGCACAGGTGTGTTCTTCTTCAATACTGTTCGTATCTCGAATTACATAAGTATGCCCTCTCAAGTTCCCAGCCCCATCGAAGGCACAAGTGCTTTCTTCTTCAATACTGTTCGTATCTCGAATTTTGAAATAATTGGCATTTGTGTTGGTTATCAGGATTGATCATCAACAATACCCTGTAATCTTGAAATCAGGTTCGATATTGTATCTGCAATCCAGAGAATAAACTCTTTCTGTTTTGTAACTCCAGTTTGTAAATAATTGGCATTAACAATACCCTCTAATTTTGCAGGGAACATCACACAAAATTTTAGGATGCTTAATTTGTGCCAGTTGTCAAGATTGATCATGAAGAATACCCTTTAATCTTTTAATCAGGTTCGTTGTCCAAATCAGGTTTCTTCAAACAACATATATACCTGCGCTCTCCCTTCCTCCTGTCCTGACTTTTTTCGCTGTTTATAGGTTTTTTTACCTATTACATATTGTATCTGCAATCTAGAAAAAGAACATTTTTTTTGTTTTGATTTAGTATAACAGGCAGATCAAGGACAACGGTAGGTTGCTGATTATCTCATCTGTGCATTTTAAACCCTACAGGTCATCTGCAGGTCAGTTTAATTTGCCTGGACTCTGTTTTATGCGTGCTTCCAGTGTGGTGCAAGATGGTTGTCATACACAGTTAATGATGTTTACATGTTGAGTGGATTATGTTAGGCATTTGGTTTGGGACAAATAGATTTGTTTTTTTATTTTTTTGCAAAAATGGATTTCACTGCTTATTAATGAGGAAGTTGATTGGATCTCTGAGTTGTAAATATCAAGAAGTAGATTGTATATGAGGAAGTAGATTGTATCCATTATGCACTGAGTGCAGCCAAAGATGACTGAAATGTTGTTTGAACATTGACTGTACACTTAGTGAATACACATATAATATTTTCAGATGCTGGGATAATAAGATCTGAAAAGTCAATGGAGTTTTTTTTTCTTTTGGGGAAAATATGTCACAACTGACGTCTATAGGTGGTCTTCAAAGTGATGGCATTAATTTCGAGCTCAATAAATCATTTTGGTCTATTAAGTATTGCTTGGTGATTAAGTTTGTGCTCACAGTTGTAGATTGGGTTGGCAACTGAGTTTGTAGACAGCTCCCTGATTCAAGTTCCTCGATTTTGATTTTTTATCTTTACTTTGCTTGAAATTTGTTATCATAAATAAGTTTGTAGCTTGGGACCCTTTTGATCCTCATCCTCTTGGTATGCATCTTCAAAAGAAAGATAGATGCAGAGCCTGGCACAGCGTCATCTTCATCCAAAGGAAAGGCTATTGCAGGTGGAAGAGGAGAAAAATCCAAGGGGAATAGAGCAGTGGTATTCAAGAAGCGGAGAAAAAATAAATTGTTTTTCTTTGAGGGATGTTCATATAATTTTGACTTGGAGGATCTGTTGAGGGCTTCGGCTGAAGTCCTTGAAAAAGGAAGTTATGAAACTACCTACAAAGCTGTTCTAGAGGATGGAACAACAGTGGTGGCCAAGAGATTGAAGTGGTGGTGGGAAAGAGGGAATTTGAACAGCAGACGGAGCTAATTAGCAAGGTTCAGCATCAGAACACTGTCCCATTATGTGCTTATTACTACTCCAAGGATGAGAAACTCTTGGTGTATGACTATGTCCCATTAGGTAGCCTTTTGTGCTACTTTGCATGGTATGTCCTTCATTTCAGATAACCTATTTCAATTATTTTACATTTTGTTACCTGTCAGAATGTTAGATTGAAATTTACTTTTGAAAATTAAAGCTATTAGCTTACTGCAGCTTGAAAAGAATTGAATTAAAATAGATGCTTTGGCAACACTAAGCTTGGGCAAAACATATTCATATTTCGTTCTGGTACCTTGGCGCCTTTGACTGTGTTGCAAGTGAAGTGAAGCATGAATAGCAATGCAGCGTAATCTTTTCTTTATCCTGTTGTCAATAAAAGTTTAGCTGAAATCACAAGGACGCAGATAGATACCAACATTGAATTCTGAAAGTGGGGATGCTTTACATTGATTATAGAGAAAATTTTGTGTTCTATAGATTATAGTAAGCTACTCCCTCCGTTCCAAATAAGTCGCTTTGGTCTTTCTAGGTAATCGGGGGTACAGGTAGCTCTATTGGTTTTCTTTATTTCTTATACTAAAAGGCTAATGTTGTGTTGTGTATCTATGATTCATGTTTAGACACATTTGGGTGTGATCTGAACTTACTGAATCGCCGTGACCTTAAAACTATGTGATTTTATTACGAGAGTTGTGTGTTATATCTATGATTCATGTTTAGACACATTTGGGTGTGATCTGAACTTACTGAATCGTCGTGACCTGAAAACTATGTGATTTTATTAGGAGAACTGTCTGACCTCTGACAGAACACCTAACTGACAGTTTGTTTCCATTTCTATTTTACCCTTTTGCTTGGATAGCACTCACCTGAAAACTATGTGATTTTATTAGGAGAACTGTCTGACTTCTGACAGAACACCTAACTGACAGTTTGTTTCCATTTCTATTTTACCCTTTTGCTTGGATAGCACACATTTAATTGGTTACTGAGATTTTCGGATTGGGTCACCAAATGAGAAGTTATTTCAAGTTTTACTTCTATAGCATTTCCACTTTTATTTCCAATTGTTTCACCGGGTCTGAAAGTTTTGACTAATATTTCTATTGAAACGAAATTATATGATAGCAGACTAATTGTTGATTGAAACCCAGGGAATAAAACTGCTGGAAGAACCCCATTGGACTGGGAGACCAGGGTGAAAATAGCTCTGGGCACTGCACGCGGGATGGCTTATCTTAAAACGAGTTCTTATTGTTTTTTGGATCCTCACTAGCATATTAGATTATTGTTAAGGTTCTCTGTACCATACTGATTTAAAAACATTGATTATGACACACCTATTGAAATTCCCCTGGAAGCGGGCCTTATTTGAAAGCAACACAATGAAAGGTTTCACTGCAACTGCACAAACGCTAGCTGTTGATCTCATTTTTGCCATTGTCTTTGTGGTGTTCAGCTGGAGAGGTGGGAAGCGTCCTGAGAGACTACCAGGTCCTGATCCAAGAACTGCCGGAGAATGAGGACATGAGGAAGGCTCTCTCTGAGGTCGAAGCCAAGATCAAGGGCCAAAGGAATGGGGACGCAACAGCCAGATCTCAGCACTGACATCATGTAACTACATGTCCTTCCAATTCTCCAGTTCTACTTGCAGATCGTATTCTTTATTTAAACAGGGAAAATATTTAAACCCGCCTGTTGAATAGGAGTGTTGGATTGTTACAAATAAAATTAAAGTGCGCTCATATTCCTTGGACTAATGATTCAAGTGTCGATCCTAACAAACTTCAGTCCTCTTTATCTATCTAAATTTTAACTGTTTATTAATAGGTGGTAGATGGTCACGTGTAGATAAACAAACAAATAATGATTGATTAGAAAATCCAGAAGATTCCTTGACTGTGAACCATCAATCTTATTTAAAGAAAAAAAGTTTGGCATGTTGATCATAGGATAACGTTTTTTTTTTGCAGGTTTCTTTATTCAATCGGCTACCGGAGAAATCAACCGCAACTTCTGAAGAGGACAAGGTTTTCGACAAAACAATTCTGCACGCGCCGCTACAGTCTGTTATACCAAATATGTATGCTTTTTTGTTCATCGTACACAAATTTGCAAAGAGAATCAAGAAATGGAACTGTACATAATACTTGCTCCAGTGTCCTTCTGAAGGTGGGAGAAAAGATCAAACTGATGTGTAGTTAGCTGAATGTGTTTTGTTCCTTGCGAAAAGAAAGCTGGTGTATTTGGTTGTGAGCGATACCGGTGACAGATCCCAGAGATTTGTGAAGATTCAGTTAACTTGGCTCTGAAACTGAACAGCACACTACCGCTGGATATTTTGTGAGAGGAACGATTTTTCATGAGAGAAAAATGAACTCTCATGAAATTAAAATTTTCATAAGAGTGATATAAATCCGCCACGAAAACATATTTTCATGAGGTTACTTGACGCAATGTCATGAAAACCAATTGTTTTCGTGAAGGTTTACTCTCATGAAAATACCAAAGTCTAACTAAATCCATTCGTGAAGGTTTACTCTCATGAAATACCATAAAAAAAACACTCATGAAAACATTGATGTAAACTTGGTGGCAATATACATTCGTGAAGGTGAACTCTCATGAAAATACCAAAGTCTCACGAATTCCATTCGTGAAGGTTTACTCTCCGCGAAATACCATAAAAACAGTCATGAAAACATTAATGCAAACTTGGTGGCAATATACATTCGTGATGGTGAACTCTCATGAAAATACCAAAGTCTCACGAATTCCATTCGTGAAGGTTCGCTCTCACGAAATACCACAAAAAACGTCATGAAAACACCGATGCAAACTTAGTGGCAATATCCATTAGTGAAGGTGAACTCTCATGAAAATACCAAAGTCACACGAAATCCATTTGTGAAGGTTTACTCTCACGAAATAACAAAAAACAAATATGAAAACACAGATGAAAACATGGAGCTAACGTTCATTTGTGAAGGTGAACTCTCACGAAAACACCAAAAGTCTCACGAAATCCATTCGTCAAGGTCTACTCCCACGAAATACCTCAAAAAAAATGTCATGAAAAACATCAATGCAAACCTAGTGGCAATATCCATTCGTGAAGGTGAACTCTCATGAAAATACCGTAGTCTCATTTAAATCCATTCGTTGAAGGTTTACTCTCCGAAATACCATAAAAACACTCATAAAAACACCAATTGAAATATGGTTGGGTATTTTTCAATTGAAAAATAATTGCCCGAATACTGAAATGGTTTTGACCTCAAACTTTTTCTCAAGCTTTTAGATGACCTATGTGAAGGAACCACCAAGTTTGAGATTTTTCCCTAAATGGTTTGGTACTTTTTCGGTTTTAATTGAATTTCCGTGCGACTTCTCCCTAATTATATGTTGAACTGAGACCACCCCCAAAAAGATCTGGAACGGTGCCAAACTTTTTCACGGGGTCTCTTGTGCCCTAGAAAACAAAAGTTTGTGGAGGTCGGTCTAAAATTATTGTGTTCTCATTGTGTAATTCACCATATTTGGTCCGATGCGCCATGGAGAAAAATACGATAATTCAATAATGATGAGAAAAACCTAGGATCTTGCGTGGGGGCCATATTTTGGGTGTAAATGAGTGCAAAAAAAAATTCAAGGCATTTTGACATCGGTGGAGTAGACGTGCTTCACAAAGGTATATATAGAACCTTCCACCGAACCCTATCCATACACTTAGGTTTCTCATGATTGTGTGGTGCGTGCGCTTTGCGTTAAGGTTTCGACCTCAAACTTTTTTTCTCAAGCTTTTATATGACCTATGTGAAGGAACCACCAAGTTTGAGATTTTTCCTCCAAATGGTTTGGTACTTTTTCCAGTTTAATTGAATTTCCACGCAAGATCCTTTTGTGATGGTTCGGCCATATTTTTGTGATAGTGTGCTCTCATTAAATACTATATTTCTGTTAAAATTTTAAACTCTCACAATTTCATTGCATGATGTGACTCTCATGAAAATACCATACCTCTCATAAAATAATTCCATGACATTGAGCTCTCACGAAATCACGTAAGTCTCACCTAAATAACTTGGTGACGGTGTCCTCTCATGAAATAATTGTAAGTCTCACGAAATAACTTGGTGACGGTGGCCACTCACGAAATGACATTAGTCTCACGAAATAACCGCGATGGTGGCCTCTCACGAAAAATATTAAAAAAAAACCGCCACAAAAAGAGCGATGCAAATCTGACGGCAATGACATTTTTATGAGAGTGATCGTCCACGGAGAACTCTCATGAAAAGAATCCGTGTGAACTCTCACGAAAAAGTGTATTTCATGAGTGCAATATCGTGAGAAGTAATGCGTGACAACAGTACTCTCACGATTATTTTCGTGAGTAAAACCGTTTTCGTGACTATTTTCACTCTCACAAAATATCCAGTTTACGGTAGTGGAAACAGACTGAAGGCTCTGCTCTAAAAATGAATGATCATCTCCAATCCAAATTATGTGGTTGTTGCTTTGAGCAAGACCCTTTTTTTGCAGCCGTTCTTCTTTTGTTTTCATCTCACAAATTTCAGATGCAAATCTTGGACTGATCATGGACAACAATATTTTACCAATGTTGTCAGATCATGGACAACAATGTTTTACCAGCTTTTCTTTC
>JADLZK010007158.1:0-91334 GCA_015847255.1 Hyparrhenia diplandra | reverse complement strand
TTTACGTGAAGTGTTTGTGTGCGGGGAACAAGTGTGAATCACGAGATTCAAAGTTTACATCACTTTCGATTCACCTCGGTCATACGTGAAGTGACCCGCGGCCGATGCCGCTTGGGCGCTTGGCGGTGCAGCGCTGGACTTCTGAGACAACCTTCGTTCTCGGTTTTAGTCACTTTACGTCTCTGTCTATACTTTTTCTGTGGCGGTGCGTGCCTATCTGTGGCGATGCCGCGCCTCCCCTCTTGGCGGCTTGCCAAGTTTTACTTGGTCGATTTTTAGGGGTCAGCCTATTCACCCCCCTCTCCTAGGCTTCCATCGGATCCTACGAGGAATGCACTTGACCTCGATCTCCTATTTGCTATTTGAGCTAAGCCAAACTATGTCGGCTGACCTTATCATCCGCGAAAACCCACCAACCAAAAAAATTTCCTTAGACAAAGGTGATTGGATCTCGCAACACACCATTACGTAACAATCCCCCATCTATCTACAATACAAGTGGGATGGTAGCTGCGAGATGGGGAGCCAGGATGGAGGGCCGGTTCAGGCTTGTAGGAGGTAAGCTAGAACCGTGCAACTAGCACTGTTTGGTTGTCTTTGTTGTCGGTCTTGTATGAAAAAAGGTCGTGTTTAGTCTCATGCATGCATGAGAGTTCTGGGTCTCTAACACATGGGCTCTACACCGCGTGTGAATCAAGCCATTCCGGCTCGTGAAGGATTCAGGGGCAAAGCTAGCATCCAAATTAAGGGTGGACCATTCGCAAACAAGTTTTTTTAGGGACATTAGCAAGCAAGTTGCGAACAGGCTAGCAGCTAACCTTACGGTCATAAAGTGTGGAGTCTGCATAGAGATATAGCAGCGACTAGCGACTATCGGCACCTTGGGAGACAACCATGGTGACAAAGAAAAATCTGAGAGTTATGGAGTCCGAGTGAATATAATTGTGTTGCTTAATTAGACGCGCTTCCATCAACTAGAGTTGTTGGAACGTGTGCTAATAGCTTCAGTCTCTAGAAATTTGCAACGAGCAAAGGAGGGACATCACCCAAGATGGCCTCTACGTAGCTCTGCCGGCGTGAGGGAAGGCAAAATCTAGAATACTGAGGCGTCAAGGGCCGAATTAGGGTTAAGGAATGGAACGAAGAAAAGCAACCAAACAAGACCAAAGTGCATCGTGTGGTGCTAATGAGCCTATGGACGGTGCTAGTAGGGCAACCAATCTATATATATAGATTTGATATCACAAAAGAATAAAACAATGTAAGAAAGCGCTCACCACACACTACTACAAAAAATCGTTTAGGGCGTTTTTTGAAATCATAAGCGTGGCGGTCAAACAAACAAACTGTCCACGATAATGGAGCCTAAATAAGGCCTCACACAAACAGATTTTAGAGGCATTTTTGAAATCTTAACCATGATGGCCATACAAACAAACTGCCACGGATAATGGAGCCCTGGACAAGGCCTTATACAAACAAAGCGCCCCGAGTAATGGAACTCGGACAAGGCCGGGCGGGGAGGCGAGCAACTTTGTTTTTTTTTTTTTTCCCCGGTGGTTCACATGTAATTTTGATCTTTATAATGTCAAACATGTAAAAGGCTCCATAAGCCCTACCCCAAACCTCAAAGGCGGATACAGTACTAGGTAAAAAAGTTTATAATCCCTTAAAAACACTAGGTGCACCGCCCGGCCCCCAGAGCACCCCGCTCCCCTGGGTGACTTCGGGGCCACCTCCACCGCCGTAGGGCCCCCCGCCGCTCCCCCCGCAGCGCCGCTTTGTGCTTTCGCCGCCCGCCGGCCACCGGCCCGCTCCTCCTCAAAAGGAGCACCGCCGGCCACCTCTCTCCCTCCTCCCCCCGGTCCCCCCCGCTTCCTCCCTCCAACTTCTTCCTCCCGGTGAGCTTTCCGGCCTGAGGGCGGCCGGCACGGCCGGATCCGTCCCCCGAACGCGGCCCCTCCCCCCCCGCCATTCCAGTGCGGCCCCGGTCGCCGGCGGCGCGGGCCCGGTGCGGCGGCCGGTCCCGGGTAGGAGGGGATGGCCGAATCCGGCCGCCGGCGATGCCCTCCGCCCCCGTCTCCCCTCCTCGGCGGCGTGAAGCGGCCGGCGGCTTTGGGCCCCGCCTCCCGCCGCCCGCTGGCCTCCCTGCTGCGCATCCTTGAGGCTGCGGCGACAACCCCAAGGCGAGGAGTGGCGCGGATCGCCTTGATGGAAGGGGCGGCTCGGACGACGGTGACGCCGGGCGCCGTGCACCTCCTTGGAGGCGTCGTCGTTCTTCCACACGCAGCGTCAGCTGCGGGGTTTGGCGACCGCCCCTTCCTGCGCCGTTCTGCGTGGCTCGGTGGTGGTGCCGCCGTGGTGGTGGGGCCGGTGGTTCAAGCGCAGTCTGCAGCCGTGGTCTGTGCCGCCGCAGCGAGGCCTCCTCACCGGGCGCGGACGTTGGAGGTGGGATCCGTGCGGCTCGTCGGGGATTGGTGGTCCGTCTTGCGGGCTTGGGTCGAAAGACCTACGGTGCTCTCTCCGGCGTTGTCGGCGTTCGCGAACATCGATGTCCTTCCCGAAGGCAACGCTTGAGCATTCCGCAGATCTCTACGGCCCGTCGTCCCCCTTCCGGTCGGTTTCCTCGTCCTGGCTGTTCCTTGTGGGTGCTTCATGTTTACCTCACCCGGTGTGTCTAGCGAGTGGTGTTTGCAGCCCTTCTGGTTCTCGTTTCCGGCGGATGCTTTGCCGCCGAGGTGTTCTTCGCTGGTTGGGCGGATGCTTTGCCGCCATGTTTCTAGGTCATCTCAGACGGGTGCTTGGCCTCGAGGTGCTCTCTCTTTCACGAGCTTGCGTTTTCCGGCATTCCCGTGCTCAGAGGTCGTGGTCATTACGAGCTTGCGTTTTTCAGTTTCTTTGAGGTTGCGGTCGTGGCGAGCCTGCGTTTGCAACATCGCGCGGGCCGCCAAAGTCGCGGATCGTCTTTGGCGGATGGTCTCCGTCGGTCGCGGTCCTCGTCTTCCGGCGGATGCTTTGCTGCCGTGGTTGTCTGGAAGGATGCTTGGCCGTCAGTTATCTAGCGGATGCTTTGCCGCTTTTATTCCGGCAGATGCTTTGCTGCCGTGGTTGGTTGGTTTCCAGCGGATGCTTTGCCGCTGTTGTCGCGTTTGGCTCTAATCGTCGCTAGCTACCCGGGTGTTGTCTGATTTTTTATTGTAATAGGTTCAGCTGTTGGGGTTGTTAGTTGGAGGGTTCGCCCCATCCCTCTCCTTTCGTTTGTTGCTGTTTGTTTGTGTCGGGGATTTTGTGAGTAACCCGAGGGTTACTCGCGTATCCTCTTGCATCCGGTTACCGGCCCTTCTTTTGGCCTTTCTCTTAATGCAGTACGGGTGAAGTCCCGGTTTCAAAAAAAACCTCAAAGGTGGCAAATGGGGCTGCATCAGCTTCCGTGATCTTTAACAGTCAGAACCCAATCGTGAAATCACCGTATTATTATGTTCACCATATTTAAAATTAGCAAATTAACGAGGACAAATCACTATTCCTCGAAGAACTAAATGAGTGAACCCCTGAGCCCCTCTCAGAGATGAAACCGAGAAAATCACCAAAAGAGAGAGATGAGACAGAGTGGCACCAAAGTGGCCAAAATAACTTATAACGTAGAACCGTAGGTATATATCTTACAAAAACCAAAACAACTTATAACTTAACTGAAGTAGTTGCCGTCAGAGTGCAGCTGCTGCAGCTACAACGTCTGGTTCCGAACACTCAACGGTCATGGACACCCAGCTGATGAGCAGAGCGCAAAAACAACCACCAATCCAGCAGATGAGAAGAGCGCAAAATCAACCATCAATCAGCTTCATTTCAAAGCTTCTTCGGTATCGATCAGGGATGCAAGTGGGCTAGCCCACGAATCCACACATAGGCTAAACTTAATCTACCATTACCCTTATTCCTATACAACATTTACTGCTTCCTCACGCAGCCACGTCGACGGCTTTTCATGTCCGTTAGATCCAACATCGATGGCCACAAGGATATCGATGCCCACCCATCTTTCCACAACCTCCCACGAAGCTTCCAGGACCCGTCCTCTCTCCCTGTCCCGATGTTTCCCCCATCGACCTACCTTCGTCTAGCGCCGCCACTTTCTCATGCGCCGTTCCCGTTCCCAGCCAGCTCTAGAAGCACAACCTGGGCGCCCCAGCGGCGATGTGGGAGGCTTTCGGCGTCGCCCTCCACCCCCACCCTCACCCAGAGGTCGCCGCGTTCTTGCATCCAGGAGGCTGCGGCCGCGTGGGGCTATCCCGCCACCGGGAGCCCTGTGCAATTGGTGCGGCAGAAACGGTGACTCGGTGCTGCCCACTGAAGGATGTTTGGATCGCTTCCTGCCACCGATACTCCTCGGCTCCGCCGCCAGCTCCGTCATTTGCTTCTTCATGATGTTCCTCTTTCCTGTGGACGGTACTACAAGATCCATTTTCTGTGACTTTATGTGTTGACCACTACAAGCACAAGATACTTTTTCTCTGGCTTTGTGTGTTGTGCGTTTCAGGTGTTCCATACAATGCCTGCCCTTCATGTTCTATACGTTTTAGGCGCTCGATGAAATGCCAAGCCAAGGGGAGAAAAAAGAGTGCCTGCCTACCTGAAAGGCTGAACCCAATAGCTTTGTCATGTGCTGTGCATTTTCCAGACCACGGACTTCCAAAACAAGAAAAAAAAAAACATCAGCTTTGTGTTCACCCACCTGCTGTATGCAAGGTCATGATGCTTCTTGTTCCTTGTTTATCCGAATTGCACAATACAAACTTATTTTTATGCAAACCAACCGATACTATATGGCTCTTATTGTGCCTGGACAGTTCTACATGCTGGATGTTTTCTTCTTCCTATAACTAATCACCTTTCATGACCATGGTCATTCTGGTAGAACAACTCCCGGTTTGGGTAATCGTGCAGTTGTGCAAAAGTTTAGCATTTTTTCTGGTGACAATGAAAAATTCTCCGTGCCAAGTGGAACACTCTCATATTATGCTAAAGTTATCCTTCCCTTCTAGGAAGGGATCAAATAAAAATCCATTTGCAACTAATTTTTCTAATCTTTTGATCTCATGTACATTAATATGATCTGATATATTTCGGCCTTGCCGACCCGTGCGAAGCACGGGGGTAGTTGCTAGTTAAGACTATATGTGGGTTTCCCGGGCTGACGCTTGCATCCCTATCGATAGATATAGACAAATAAATAGAAAACGAACCATGCCATTACACACTACATCTTCAGCTGAGTTCAGCAATGTCGGAAAGGAAATCACATTACTCTAACCATTCAAGGGAAACACACAAAAAGATGGGCTTGCCTCACAAGGCCGACAAATGTTTATTACAGCCACCACACTCTTCTGGTTCTCATATAGGTTTTAAGTGCCTTATAGCCAGCAAGATAAATCAGCTAGGCAACAATCTTCATCCACCCCTGCGCTGCCTGCCCTGCCCGTCTCCTTTATGGGCACCTCACCTTAAGCCTCAGCAAATCTGCATAGTGCAAGAGATTTAGTGTTTGTTGCCCTAGTAGTAAACAAGCATTCAGTCACAGATACCTATCAGCATCACTTACCCCAATTCAGAAAGCTTCAGGTGGGCCTCGGCATAGTCATCAAAGAAGGCGTCCTCATCCTACAAATCATGCAAAATCAAAGGTAACATAAACCTGCAAGCTAAAGGCCGAATCCCCCAACAAATGAGAACTATGCAAGGGATATACTGCTGCATATTTGTCAACAAGTGGGCGGAAGGATGGATCAGAGAGGAGGGCTTTGTCACTTGGTAGCTGCAGAAGGCCTTCCTTCTCTCCAGTCAGAAGCTCCCTGTCAAAATGTATTCAATTCTAATGAAGACTTGTGTCAAGAAGTTCATGCTCCAACCAACAAAACATGGTAGAATCGAAATAAGAGCTTCCTTCTTCGAAAAAACAGATCACGTACGTGAAGTAAGAATTGTCAAAGATTAAAGGGTTGGATGTCCAGGCTCCCTCAAACCCAGACCTATCCTTGTGGCATCTTCCCTGCAAGAGACAATTGTGCATAAGCACCACCTTTCAAGTGGCCAAATACTCGAAAATACACAGACTAGGTGCCCAGTTCAACCAACCAGGGTGTGACCACCAGAAAGTGCAACAATGTCCTGGTCGCTCAAACCCATCTGTGTGGAGAAAACTTGCCTGAGGTGATCAGAACCTGATACAAGAGAAGAGACGCAACCAGTAAGTCCACCTATCCCACTCCTACCATTGTGAATAATTCGCATGCCTACATGAACTCAGAAGCTTCAGCAATATCAGAGGAATTCTATAATTGTACCTTGGGTGGCATCAGGAAGGCGGCCTTCCGGCGGAGGCTCAGGCTTGTCCTACAGAATAAAGACATTTCATCAACATCCCACAGCTAGAAGACCAATACAGTGAAGAAACAGCAGTCTGAAACAAAGCATAATAACATATTCCCACTACGAGATGATGTAACTTCTACAGCGAACAAATAGAAATACTACTAATCCAAGGCAAGAGTCTTAGGCAATAAACTACAACAAGTATTTGAAGCCCTGGATAATACTACATAACACAGCTCACAGGACATAGCTAGTTACTAATTAGATGCTTACCATCTATTTAACCAGAAGCTGGCCAGCGAACAGTCAAAACCTCCGCAGAATGAGTAATATACTACTGTATGAACAAACAGGCAAAAAAAATAGCATCTAATGCATACGGGTCCAATGCAGCAAATCAACTGGTTCCATGGGCCATGGCACAACTATCATCCTAATATTACCACTCTCCCATGAGACGGGCTCATATGTAGCCATGGAATTTTATTTGGCAAACCAATACAGGGCATCACAAAATTTACAAGAATTTACCACGTGGCACATTTTCAAAAACTATGTTTCATTGTCAAAATGGCGAGATGCTCTAAATGGCTCGCTTAAGCCTATTGCCCTGTTCTCTCTTATCGCCAGATGGATAGGGTGTTTAAGACACTTGATGAAGGGGATGTTCCTCGGATTGATCGTGATCACTGGGCCTTCCACATTGTTCCCGCATTACCCGCAATTGGAGCGTCGTTCCCGGAGGGAACGTATATCTATCTAAATCTAAAGGGGTAAATGTATGTAATGTAGACAGTAACCAACAAATTGCCAACCTATCAACGGTCCATCCAACCAGAGAAACATATGAAAAAATCATTGTCCACATGATCGATAACGTATTGCAATAATTATCACATGAATCTAGAACATAATAAGTACCCCCTCTATCCTAAATAGAATGTAAATCTCACTTCCTGAAGAGTCAAAGATTCTTAAATTTAACCATATATATAACGGTATTGCTGTGTATGATGCGTTATAAACTTATAAGTATCGTTAGATTAATCATGAAATATATTTTCATAATAAACCTAATTGGAGATCTAAATGTAGATAATATCTTTTGTATACTTAGTCAAACTTAAAATTCTTTGACTCCTTGTGAAGCGAGATTTATATTCTTTTTGGGATGTAGCTAAGGCAATAGCGAGGAGCTAAAACTCCCTTTCTTCACCCAAGCTACCTTGATTGCAGCGTGGGAGCTATGGGAATAGCTCAATGACAAAATTTTCCAGAGACGTGCCCCTACTCCAGCACTTTGGTTAGCCAATTTTAAAAATCAGGTCTCCTTTAGTCGGTTCGTTTTAGAGATGATGTTAGGAATGCTTTTTGCATTTGGCTTGATGCTTTCAGTTAAATTTTGTATGTAAGAACCCTCTTGCTCTTTTATTAATGAAAATTTTTGTGTACTGTGGGCATCTCCCCACAGTCTTTTACCGTTAAAAATTGCCAGGAGCAAGCCACCATCGTATGAGTATTCTAACCGGAGACTATGTGCTATGCAATATTCCCGTACATGTGCACGTGTACAATTGGTAGCGAGGGTATGTTTTGCTTAAACCCTAGCAAAATCTCAGGTTTGGGTTGGTTAGGCTGGGGCTTAATGATTTTTTTTCTATATAAATTATATTAATATATTATTAGAAAACTAAAAAAAAAGTTAGTAGAAAAGGAATCCATCCGCCTCACCTGCCTCCCAGGGTGGAAAGGGACATCAGGTCCGCCGGTTACCTCAACTGCCACGACTCCGGCAAGCTGCAACACCATACCGCCACAGTATAAGTAAGTGATCAATCTAGATAGAATCCGACGGGGTGTGCAATCTCAGGCAGGGTAACCTGGTAGAAGTCAGCGTAGGATAGGATGGGGAACTGCTCCTTGATGGGCTCTAGCAGCCTGACGGCAATTTCCAGTCCGGCGTTGGCTCCGTGCGCCTGCTCGGCGGGGTTCTTCATGGTGCCGAAGGGCCCCCCAGTCTTGGTGGCCACATCGAAGGTGCCCGCGGAGTGCCAGCTGCGAGGAGGGAGGAAGTGAGTTGGGAGTCGGGATTTCCGAATCGGGTAGGGGGGATCGGGTTCGGGCGAAGAAGAAGAAGAAGGGTCTGCTTACGCGAGGCGGAGCATGAGCGGGGCGCAGTTCTTCTCGGCGATGAGGCCGCGGAGCTTGCGCTTGGCCTTGTCGACCGCCTTGAGGTAGTCCTCGCTCACGGTGGGGTAGGCCTTCACCATGGCTGCTGACGTCACGACCCGCTCTGCTCTGCTAGTGGTCCGATCGATCGGAGGCGGAGAATGGCAGGACGAGGGAGATGGGTGGGTAGGCGTCGTTTTATATACCGGCTGCACAGAGAAGCTTCTAGTAGGTGGAATCGAGGCCGTTGGGCGGGAGATCGTGCGGCCGGCAGGAACCCGGATCGGTTCTGGGCGTGTGTGAACACGGCAGAGTGCACGGAGATTCCTCCGGTGAGTGGTGCCACGTGGTGGGCTGGGATTGGCGGGGTGCGCACCCGATTGACCTTGATCCGAATATTTCTGCGCCTGGGCCCACGTAGGCTACAGTGCCCTCCTGCAATTTTCTCTTTCTTTTGGATTAATAATTTAATTAATTAGCACAGGCCTGCATCTGTCTTGCCGCCCGTGGCGTGGGTGTTGTCGTCATGTACTCATCTTGTTTGGCATGACACCGGAGATGTCAATTGGTTTCGGATTCTCTATATCAAACCTCCACTATTTCATTGGATCCAAATCATATTGTTCTGTTTGTTTGAATGGTATAATATTTTGTCTCACACCAAAATAACAACAGCCAGCTTATCGCCGCAGGAAAATATTTGAATTCAAGTTTTGACAGCTAGTACACTACACGATATTCAAGTAAATTTTAGTATACAAATTTGATTCCTACTAGGCGTCGTGATATGAATCAAAAACAATTATACTTTTTTTTGTTTTTTCATTAGCATTACAATTTGCCTCAGTCCCACAAACATAAAACACTCGTATCATACCAGTACCTGCCCATCATCAGAAAATGTAAACAGATGAGAGAGAGCACGGTCATACGGAGGAGTATTCCTTTCCCAAAAAGAAAAGCTGCCTCAGGCGAAATTAAGGGTCACATCGGATGTTGTGTGCGACCATCGTTTACCATTTCGAATCGGATCCAGTCTCCAGTACGTACGTATGTTTCTTTACAAATTGAGGCTGTGCCAACAGCCAACGGCAGGCTAACACAAAATCCACGGTCAAGGCATGCATCTCGCGTTCAGGATGGAAAAAAAAGCCCTACATCTGCTCCTGTATTATGTTATAAACAGATATCAAGATCTCAACACTGATCAGGATGATGATAAGCCATTCCAGAAAATCTGACTTCCTGTTCTGAAGAATCTCCTGAAGAAACCTGATGTTGTGCTGCAGATATCAAAACAAGCACACATCAGAATATACAGAAACAAACAGCCGTAATCAAAGATTCCTTCAGCCATTGGAATGTTTTGCATGTCCTACCTCAACAAATTTCAACTTAAAATCAAGGTTTCCAAATCTCTGCGTTAGCTCATATTCATCTCGAAGGTATTCCCAGATTTGAGCATAGTTTGCATTCTTCCATGCTATGTCTGACCTGAAATCCACAAAGTAAATGTGTGCTCTAATAGTATAAACATACAAGTTCAATTCAGTGTCAAAGAATGCAACAACTATGCCAGGCAACATTAAAACAAGGAGAAAAGTGCCAAAAGAAATAATACTGACAAATTAAATTACAAGAAAAAGATTAGTCAAATTCAGATATCAGACAAACATTAAATTAATAATCTTTTTGAACTCACAAAAGCTAGACCAAATGAAACACTTTCTTGAATCCAGCAGTATTACAAGGCAACTAATCTCGGAAGAACTACACAAATACCATCTGAAATTCATGCAATGCTTAATTAGTAATTTGGGTTCATTTTTTTTTTACAACATTTATGCAAGATCAGTCTTTTTTCCATCTACTTTTACAGATGAAGCAAAGGTAAACTAGAAATAAAACAAAAGCTTGTCTCGGATATGATTGAACTAAGAAGCAACTTCATGGGCACCAGTATACATTTCTAACTACAGGTTGACGTATGCAACATCCACTTCTAGAGCAGGAGAATGTCCGTGCAACAATCAAATTCAAACAACAGTTGCACAGCCAAAAGTTTGGAAAGGCCAAGAAAGCATATTGGCCTTTATTTTGGGGGGTACAGACCATGGAATACTTTGATATTTGCATTTAGGAAAATTGAGCTACTCAACATGAAGCTACGATACCTCTCAAAGAGTCCAAGCTTAAGAATAACATCAGCCAAGTTAGAGTTAGCCTTCCCTACAAGCTGGAAAAGCTTCTTCCTCTCCATAGTGAAGGTACCAGTTTTTTCCATTCCACGATTGATATCTGTGAACTCAGCTACCATTCCATCCACCTACCAACGAAGATAATTAAATAGATTAGCATATTCCTTAATGTATCATAAAACCATCTCTGCTACTGACTTGTACATACTTGGCGGATATAGTAGTCAAGAGCAATACTCTGACCCAGGACACTTCCAATTGTGCGGATCCCATCAATACTCAGATCCCTAAGCACGATATAGTCAAGACCACCTTGCATCCACGTCTCTAGGGTAGGCTTCTCAACAACAGCATAATCTGCAACCAGAAGGTTTTAAGGTTGTGTCCACAGCAATGCTAAAGATTAGACGACACAACAGCACCCACATGATAAATGCAAAGAAGCAGCAACCAAAAATAAAATAAAAAATCATGATGATTAGTTTAAGTTGCTAGGAAAATATTTGCTGAAGCAAATGTCATATGCTATTTGCAAAATCACGAAATGGGATTGCAAGCCTCAACAAGTCAAGAACAGTTCTCATCACAAACTAAAAAAAGTTTTCATAAAATTTGGTCACCATCATCTATAAACTGCAAACCATAAAATACAAATATCATGGGATATAGTTTAACTTTCTATAGATGTCATTCACACCATGTGATATATTTTGCATGTAACGGTATCAACTGATTCAACTAATTTAGGATAGTACTAATGCAATGCGATGCAAATATTTAAAGCGAACAAAGCATATAAAAAGAATGAAAAAACTCTACTCCCTTATTAAAAGTGTGTGTTCTTGGGCTTACCATCCTTTCTCATCTCGGGAAGTAAACCCGATGCATGCTTCTCAACAATTTTCAGGTATCCATCTGCTTCATGATCAGAAACATTGAACAGCACAATGGACCCATATTGGAAAACGACCATGTAGTGGCAATGGCTCTCATCTATGACGCCAGACTTAAAACCCTGTGAGAGAATTAGAATGAGATAAAAACGAACCGAGAAAGTCTCCCCAGTCTTTTTACAGTACAGGTCCTTAACATCTCGGAAAACAAACACAGCCCTTTTCAAATGGATATCATCGTGCAAAGATAAATGGTGATGCTACGATCAGCACTGTTTTTATGGTACAAGACACTGAGCTCTCAAGGAGGAGCTTAATACAAACACATTTATACAAAGGCAATCATCATAATATGCTACCAATACCAAGCAGGGCGCGATAAAAGATTTTATCATTTCAACAAAGTGAAAGTATCACTTACCAATTCCATGGTGATGAGAAAATGTGTCAGAATCTAAACTAGGTGTGTCATTAGGAAAGCAGGGAGTATCTACCTCGGGGTCTCCCTTGACATCGTAGTATCTAAGCACAACGTAGTTTGTGGCACGCGATGTGGGTGGGATGACATTGAAGGAATTCTGGGACTGGAGGCTCCGCAGGTCGATGCTGCGGAAGGAGGAGGCCCCGCCAACCATATCAGTGTAGTTCATTCATCACCAAATAAAGGAAGGTAGCAGAGGAGGGAAAAGGAGTTGAAGGCTCAATACCTGGTGCATAGGAAGAATGCCTTAACGGGGACGACCCGTGACTGGTTCTCCTGCGCCACCTCGAGGAGGTGCTCGTGGTAGTAGGACTCTTCTTCGGAGGCGAGCTCCTCTGGCGGCGGCGGAGGCAAGGGCGCGGGCGGGAGCGGGGGTCCCTGGTCCTTGGAGTTCCCTGGAATGGGGGCGGGGGCCGGGGAGACGGAGGCGAAGGGGCGGTGGAAGGGGAGGCGGCCATAGGGATGGGGAGGCGGTAGACGGCGCGTTCGGAGGAGGAAGGAAGATGGGAGGGGAGGAGGCGGCGGCGGGGCCGGGGAGCGAAGGGCTAGGGTTTGGAAGGCTCTCCTGCGGCGCGGGGCGGCAGAGTAGGAGGGGCCTGAGGAGGCTTTGGAGCCTCGACGACACCTCCATGGACTGAGAAGCTCTCTCACTCAGGTCTTGGACATTTTAGCAGAAAATGGAGATGGAAGGAGAGGACGAGAAGCCGACGCGAGCGGAGGGCGGGCGGAGGCGGAACGGAGAAGAGGGTCGGTCTCGGGGCTGGGCTGGGCTGGGCCATGTTCTTTCTTGAGGCTCACGCCCAAGTTCATGGACTGGGACTGGGCTCCCGCCAAATCCCAGGGCAAAGTCAGCGCAGCCCAAATCAGGGATAGCAGACCTCTCCAGACGCCTCTCATTCCCCATCTACAGTGGATCAAGGCGAACCGGCGACTCGCTTCCCGGCGTCGATTTTATTGGCTTCCCTTCGTGCTCCGGTGGCCGTTTTGGCGTTGGAGGTGAAGGGGGCGGAATCGATGCCCGTGTTTATACCTACCTCCTGTTAGTCTAGGTTTTACGTAAGTTAGGGTTAGTCTACTCCGAATCGAGATATCATCGGTGCGGGTTTATGTATGCGTGCTCCTCTTCCGCTGCGACGGCGATAGCATCGCCGACTTCGCCGTCTCCGGCGGTGGGGACGTCCGGCGAGGATCCATTCTCTACTGGTCAAGATGGGGTGCGTTATCTTACCAATCTGTGGAATCGGGTTGGGTGTTAGTCCTACCTCCTCACGGTAGTTTACTTCCCCTTTAGGATTCCCCGCTTTTCCGTGAGTTGGGGCTGTCATTTGAGGCATCAGGTCCTCCCGGTTACGGTGGTGTGATGGTCGTCGACCATCTCGACCATCTTTCTGGCCCGCTCGTTCATCGCTTTCAAGGCGCGGTTGGTTCTCCGATGTGCTATTCAACGTGCGCTCAAACTTCTTTTCCTACGTCGGTGTGGTGGTTACGGCTTCATGGGCCGGCTCCGATCGTCGGCGGCGACGAAAGGCCGGGGTTGCTTGCAAGGATCTATGTATAATTTACGTTTCTTTGAAGGATGTCTTTGTAAGGCTGCGTTGTAAACTATCAGTCTTACTATGAATGAAATTCCCGGTTCCTTCTAAAAAAGGATCAGAGATAGCAATAGCCCCTTAAAAAATAAGGGGTAGTTATAGGATGGTACGCCATGAATTTGTTTTGTTTTGTCAAATTCCTTTTTTTTTTCTCCCCAACGTACACCCTCCGTCCCACAAATAAAAATACGTTTTCGACTTTTACAATCCCTGTTTGACCATTCATCTTATTTATTTTTTTATGCAAATAATAAAATTATTATAAAAGTATCTCTAACGATAAAATAAATCATAACAAAATAACTAAACAATTTTAAAACTTTTTGAATAAGACAAACGGTCAAACAAGGATTGTACAAGTCAAACACAAACTTTTTATTTGTGGGATGGAGGGTGCAGTGGTTCATCCACCTCAAGCCTTGCTCTCTATCTTGGTGTGGTCGGTTGGTTCAGGTCAAGACGGTTCTTGTCGGGGCCTAAATAATCGTCCCACGAACAATTTTAGCCCAAGACGGACGATACGGCCCATAGGCCCTAATGGGATCTGGCCCAAGACTGACGACGGGCCAAAAGACCCAAGACGAAGTCCAGGTTGCAGACCAGCTAGAAAGAGGAGATTGATTGCTGGTCAACTGATCTACAAGCTTGGAGGAATCAAAGAACAGATCGCCTTCCGGCCCACTAAATGGCCCATGGAAGCCCATCTGCAAACACTCAACTAACGGGCCCAACACACCTAGCCATATGAGGACCGATGACCTATAGTTCGGCCCACAGCGGTCCAGGGAGACATCGAAATAACCCAATACGGGTGCTGTTGGAGTCATCAAGAGTGTGGAGAAGAAGGACCAAAGGCAACCTCCATAACAGGCTTGATAAAACCTGTCACCACGCGGCCCAGTTCGGCCCTTGACAAAATAGAACTAGCCCAACAAGACCTACTCGCCCCACGGTGAGCTCCTTACCCGAGGACAGGAGGCCTCCGGGGCTCAACCTCCACCTCGCCTGAGGACAAGGGTTCCCTAGGGGCAATCTCCGTCTCGCCCGGGGACCAAGGGACTCCGGGAAAGGAACCTCCGCCTCGCCCGGCGGCGGTGCCCCGGACAAATTATCTCCATCCCACCTAAGGGGCGGGGGAGGCCCCGGCGCACCTTGGAAATCCTTACCGGGTAGTAGGGGCGTCGCATTTAATGCCTCTAGTGACAGGGCAATCGATTGCCCTGTCGATTCACCTGCCCCGTTATCTCCTCGCGTCCCCCGTTGATGGGACGTAAAGGGAGCGGTTACTTCACACGCCACAGCGCCGCGGGAAACCATGATCGCCTTTGTTCACTTGCTAAGCGTTTCATATCCCCGCCACGTATCCGGAGGCCCTCGGGGTATCGACACGCCACCACGGCGCTTCCTAGAAGCCGATTTCATGCGAGGAATCGAGAGGACCCCACTCGGGCCCTCGGAGGGACTCCCATCCGGGCGGAGGACACGCACCCAGCGCCCCCCAGGGCCCAGCGTCCACGGCAACACTCCAACGGGGCACCCGAGGTCGGGGCTCGGGCATGCTATGCTTGGAGCCACGGACGGAAGACACCTTAGCACATGTACACGACACGTATTGTACACATTATCTCTCCTTTGCACTTTAAAAGGGGTAATGACACGGAAAACGGATCGACCCTTTAGGTATTCACACTTAGCTATCTCAAATCCGGGGGCGAGCTCTCCTTCATCCCCCAAATTAACTTGTAACCGCTTTGGTTCCCGTACACATTTGGTGCGAGGTAATACGAGAGGTCGCGAATCTGGCTGGACGTAGGGCCCAATGGCCTGAACCAGGATAAACCATTCGTCTCCATCTCGCACACGCCATCAGGCGGGGAGCGCACAACCTATAAATTATTGCCGGTTATTGGGATACCCCGGTTCTCAAAACACCGACAGTTCTAATAAGAGCCATACCAACTCATGCCATGACAACCAACGTGTTCTTTGCCATGCGATGGCAACCACGCCTCTAACCAAGATTTCTAAATGGATAGGATAGAGTATGCGAGACTTAGGCCGGTCTCGATGCATAGTTTCATCTCGCACTTTTCAAAGTGACATATCAAATTTAGAGATTTAGTTTGATGTATTAAATAGTCTGTCTCAATGTATAGTTTCATCTCACGATTTCATAGACAAGTTATAGCATTAAATTAGCATCTATTTGTTGCATTGAGATTGGTCAAAATGTGTTGGGATAAAGCTTTATGTTTTCAATGGGAGTTTCAATGGTGTTTCATATGAAAGCAGATGCCAAATGAGTTTCATCCCCATGAAACCCATTTACCCGTTTCATATTAATTACTACGCCACATCATCTCTTTTTGCTTATGTGGCACCTTATTTAATGCCGATGAAACCCCACTAAGACCGGCCTTAACTTAAGTAGAGCGGGTGGCTGAGTCGTAGACTTTTAGCATAGGCCAGTCTCAATGGAGAGTTTCACCTCCCGGTTTCCAAGATGTGAAATGTTGACATGAAATAGGCGTCTCTCTCAATGCACAGTTTCATAGGCTCACAGCCCTCACAACCTCTCTCTCATTGCATGGTTTAATTGCATTGTTCCATGGTGAAATACTATTTCTATCTCGATGGGGGTTTCACACCATTTCCAACGCATGTGAAACAGTGCCCAAAGGTTTCACATGGTGAAACTTTTTCCTTCTCTCTCCTAGGAGTCAAATGCAAAAAAGTGAAGTTTTCTTGAATGTGGTATTTGTATTTAATGTGTATAAACACTCATGAAACCTCCATTAACACTGGTCTAATTAGGGGCGGCGGCTGAGTCTGGTCGTGGGGAGAGAGAGAGAGAGAGAGAGGAGAAAAGGGAGGGGAGCAGGAAGACTCGACTGCAGGTGAGATTGGAACGGGAACGAGTTTGCGACGACGGCGGGTTGAAGAAAAAGCGATTAAAAGCGGTCTTGGCTGGTGGCGTGGAGCGAAAAGAAGGCCGCTTGTGGGCCCATCGTGAGATGAAATCAAATCAAAATCTGCGTGCTCCCGGTCTCTACTCTCCCTGAGATCCATTCCACGCGCATCTCCCGACCCACGTGTACCCCCGGTGGTCCGGGCCAGGCCAAGCCACAGGCACGAAAGCACATCTGCAGGTGGGGTGCAATCGATCCCAATCCGAATCCCAACCCGATCATCATCGATGACTTCTATTACTGACAGGTTTATATTATTATTAAATCCAACAACAGTGTCCACTAATAAATAAAATAATAAACCAACCAAATTCACAATTCCCAGCAAACTACGTGCGTACGTACTGGTAATAAAGCTCAGCTCAAACTGTTAGAATATGGTCCAATCCAGGAGACGATATAGATAGATAAGCATCACTTGAAAATGACAGCAGCTAGCTAGCTGTGGACAAGCATGCATGTCCAACCTCAGGTCCGAGGTCGCCATACACGCCACTGAATTGTTTTTTTATATATATATAAAAAGTAGATTATTCCTAGCTAGCTACGCACCGGCACCACATATAGATCCCTCCTTTTTTCAAGCGCTTGGATGACTTTGGTAACAGAATCTGTTTGCAACACACAGTACGTCTCAAGCACATGATGTCTCGAGCTTAATCGGTCAGAACCATACCTTTGCAAACAAAAGCTCAGACATGCATGGTCTCCGCTTTAATCTATTCTATCTATATACCCTAGCTTATATATTAAAAAAAAAACAGTCAAGCACAGCTTTATTTGACATTAAAAACAAACGCCGTCTAACATGCATGAGTGTTGCCGCGTTAATAATGCATGTGCCGTGCAACGTTACCAGAGGAACATCGGCGAAACATTTGATGAGCGATTATTAACTAAATATTCAATGGAAAATATTAAAAATAAAAAAAATCATATATATATTATATATCTGTGCCCACCTTCTCCCATTATATACTAGCTTTATGGCTGCACCTATATATATATAGCCATATGTATACTTAAGCTTTATGGCCAGAAAGAAAGATGCACCTATATATATATACTGTAAACCCTAAAAGAGCCAACCGCAGGCCAGATATATATATATATATATACTGTAAACCCTAAAGAGCCAACCGCAGGCCAGATATATATTCCCCTACCACGCGTGACTACCATATATAGCATCTCTTTCTCTTGGCGGATCGATCCGTTCAAAGTGCATTTGATTAAAGCTAGCGATGCAAGCTTGAGACGGTAGTAGTAGCAGCTTAGGATCGGAGGGCCACTTAATTATTATACTAACTCCATTTCAAATTATAAGACGTTTGACTTGTTTGACCCCAAATTTGACCACTATTCTTATTCAAAATTTTTGTTGTGGCTTGCTTTATTTATAAAAGTTATTCAAGCATGAGAAGAGACTATACTCCTACCTCTTATGTCAACGTCTTTCGAAAAACGAGTTAGTTTGTTTACAATGAGAGAGAGGAGAATATATAGAATGAAAATCATTGTGGGTTCACATGTAATGAAGTGGCAATGACATGCCATGTACGAGAGTGAGCTGCTATCAAATTATAAGTAGAGTTATTATACTAACTCCATATCAAATTATAAGTAGAGTAGTATTAGTTGCATGCATGGGCAAAGAAGCTATTACTAGGACGGACATACAGTAATTAATTAAAGGTAGCTAGCTGCACTGCATGCATGTCATCAGATTCTGAACGCATCGTCTGCTTTCTCTTATCCTTTTGCGCTGTGTGGCTGAAGGGCAGTGCTTTTTGCGCGCCTTGCTTTGCATCTTCTTTTGTTTTCCTCTTGTGTGGCTTCAGGTGAATCCTTTTCCCTCCCCATGCTTTATCTTGCTTGCTCCTAGAGCTTTTCGGCCTTGAGCTGCACTTGGGGCAGAGAGCAACGGCCCATCCTCCATATTCTCCATCATCCTTCTTCACACTTCACTCTGTTTATTCTTCGCTGCTTTTTCTCCTTCTCATTGCTAGCTAGACATGGCAATAATCCTTTTTGTTTATTTTTTAAAATTTTCCACCAACCTTTTTTTGTCTTCCCCCAATTAGTTAGTTAGTTAAAAAGAAGTTCCAATGTAATATCTTTTTCCTTCCCATTTTTTTAAATCATAAAAAGGTCGACTTTTATTCCCGGCTCCGAAACCTTTACTCCTCAACCCGTACTTCCGGTTGCATAACCGGAAGTAAAGGGGATTTGGAGCCGGGAGTAAATCTCCATTATGTACAAGTGCTCTAATGCTCGAGCCAAGAACAATGGATATCTCCACGGTATATAGGTGATTGTTTTCTACTGAAACAGGTTAAGTGCTTATTTAGTTGTCATTATCCCCTCCTTTTAAATTTTTTTAAAAACGATATATGTACTTGGTACACATAAATATGGTGTGGTTGGTAATGGACCGTTTTTTTTTTTTTCATCTAACTTGATCTTTCATTATTAGTTTAAAATTATATAATTTTACGGTTTGATCCTAATATATGATTTAAATTTGCGGCCAAATTAGGGCCCTTTACCACCTCCACCTGGGTACACGTGGGCTGGGAGATGCGCGCGTGGAATGGATCTGAGGGAGGAGGAGAGACCAGGAGCGCGCGGATTTTGATTTGATTTCGTCCATATCTCAGGGTGGGCCCACCAGCAACCTCCTTTTTGGTCCACGTCAACCGTCACCGAGCCCCAGCTCCCTGTGTATATCTATCTCTCTTCCTCCTCTCCGTCGCCGCCACTTCCCGACTCGATCTAACTCCTGCTCCCCTCCATTCCCAGCAACCAACGGTTCCTTGGATCTCTCTCTGCACTTGCCCTAGCTAATTAAGGTACGTAACTAGGTTGCCGTTGCTGCTTGTGCTGCTGGCGGAGCCCATTTCTCCTTCTATTTCAGTCATGGATGTAAATCTTTCTTACACTAGCTACTTACTTATTAGGAGCATTTTATTATTACTCAGGGACAGGGGTGTGCTTGGGGATTAATTGGCGGACTAGGACTAGCTGCATCCCCTTCTATTTTCTGCAGGTATTGCTATGAAACTTTCTTCTCTAACACCACTCTACGAGAGATACCTGGATTCCTTATTTGTGGCTTCCTACTTACACTTTTTGCCTTTTTGCAGGCCAGCTCTAGCCACCACCGGCCGGCGGACTAACATACAGACAGGTATTTTCAGCCCGGCCTCCGCATGCATGACAACATTCCTGTTAATTTAATTTTCAGAGGGCACAATTATTTCATTTTCAGAGGGCTCAATTTTATGTGAATATATCAGCATGGCTTCTGGTCTACTGGACACCAGAAAAGTGTGGTCTTGGTGCCTGAACACCTTGAAAATAATAATGCTATGAGCGTACGTTGCCGGATACGGCACAGCCGACGGTGATTATCTTTCACTGTCGATTTGTGTCTCTAACCAGCTCTAGTAGCTAGTGTTGCCGGTTGGAGCCGGCAGTCTTCCTCTGAAATCCACATCACCGCCGGTTCAAAATCCGGCAGTAGATTAAAGTGGGGTTTTGAACCGGCAGTGATGTACTGCTCTAGGTAATGCAATGCAACACGGAGTAGAGAGCCATTGGTGACCTCCCCTGCATGCTTTCACCGTGCGCCGCATCGTCTTGTATGACAAAGCCTTTCGGGGCCTCGGCCTTCATCAGATCACCACCGGAGAGCTCTCTCTCTCACGGAGTTTTGTTGTTGCATCTAAAACTGGCAGCGTGCGGCACGCTCGTGAGCACGATGCATCCCACACCGCTGGGACCAACGTTCCGCGACATCAAAACTCTATCTGAGCAAGAAACAGAAAACGAAAAACACATGTATGCTTATTGGCTTGCAACCGGCCGGCGCTTCATGCACCCCATTCTATAGTATAGCTCTTGCCCACGGCCAGGCGGGCCAGCTCAAGCTCTTGCCGAGCAGCCAGCCAGCATCCACAGCATGGACACGCCTGCACCGCGCCGCCTCACGTACTACTACTAGACCTCCTCTCTGATAGCAGCCATGGCGGATGCTGGCCTTGAGCTCGAGAGGTTCTCGGCGAGGCAGCAGAGCCGCATAGCCCTTTTTTTTCACTTCCCTTTCCCTTTTCCTTTTTCTTTTTGGCGCGAAACAGAGCCGCATAACATCTGTGACTGTGAGGGTACAAGCAGACGAGGGGCTGATGGATGGTCCCAGGCGAGGGCCTTTTGGTACTTTTACCAGGAGTGCTCGATCTATATTCTCATGCCGAAATCCACGGTGTTAATTAATAAGCGTGGTGTGAGAGCATGTCCCAAAGACACTAGCTAAATAGTTTTATAAAACTAAATTTGGTTATTATTAAGAAAATATATTCTCGACTCTCTAAATTAGAGAGCTCTTCGTCCCTCCACCTCCGCTCTTTTATTCTTGGAGATCCTACCTCACTAGCCACTTTTACGATCTTTTGGGTATTATCAACTCTATTTTAGAGAGTAGCTAAAACAATAAATTTAGCTAGTCTCTTGGACATGCTCTGATATATGCACAAATCCACTTGTGGCCTAAAATGACAACTGAGATGTGCAAAACTCACCCCTCTTTCTCGATGTCCACGAGACAAATTTCCCATATCAAAATGACGCTGCCCTCTCTCTTTCCCAGAGAAAGAAGAGGGCTAGAGACATATATGATCTTTTAGTTGTTGTTTTTTTTTTTTTGATGAAAATGATCCTTTAGTTGTTTTGGCTACATACCATCGATGTTATATTTGTTTTGTCTGGCCGGCCGATGCCTAGCTATTCGTTTTGTTGTTTGCTCACAGCAGCATATATAAATACCTTGTTCGATTATCATCTGTATATATGATATGTTTAATTTGCATGCAGAAATCTATAATTCTGAGCTAGCGCTAGCCGTTGGATGCAGACGGGGTGCCCTTGAAGGCAAAGCAAGAGTAATATGCGCCCCACCGTCTATTCATTAACCAAAGACTTGCCTCGAATCAACCCCACCACTTTCGTCAACCTCTTCGAGTCGGGCTGATGCGAGGTGCCTGTCAGCAACTGGCCGTGGACGGGCCTTCTGATGCCGCCAGGATGCACGGCCATGGTCCATCAGATGGCTTGCTCAGCAGGCCAAACCCGCATGATGATATGGAAGACCACCAGCAGCAGCAGGTCGGCTGGGAGCGCTTCCTCCAGAAGAAGACTATCAATGTCTTGCTCGTGGAGAGTGATGATTCAACTAGGCAGGTCGTCAGTGCCCTTCTTCGTCACTGCATGTACCAAGGTTTGTTCATCCTTCTTCTGCCCCGGCCTCCTCTGTTTTGTTCCTTAAAAACTCATGTCTTTTATCTAGCCATTCATTTAATTAGATCAGATGGTTGATATCAACTATTAGTATTTTCTAGGAGGTAATAGATGAAATATATATTTATTTAATTTTCAATTTCTTGAAACAGGACAAAAAAAGGAAAGTTTAAGATATAAAAGTATTTCTTAGATCTTATTGATGCGTGCCAATCTATTTAATATGGTAAATCCTTTCATTTTTGTAACTTTGGGATATGGCGAACGAAAAGAAAGTTGCAAATAAGTTATATATTAAGAATAACTGAATAAGTGATGGTATGACAAAAACTTTATTCCAAACGGAATCTAATTGTGGTGTGGTAAGAATCATGAAGAAATTAACAACAATATAATACTATTGCCATTGCCTATTAGGTGAAAGAATGCCCCCACACAGTATTGCACTAAGAAGAAGCTTCTCATGGGTAGGCCGAGAATGATACCAAAGGCTAGCTAGCTTCCCTGGGCCTGCTGCTACTGAGTGTCAAGGCCACATGCCTGAAGCCATGTGTATGTCATTAAATGTGACTCAGATGGTTACACACATAATTCAATACCATAACAAATGAATTTTTTTTTAACCTAGGCATGTTTAAATTCATCCCCATTGGGAGTTGAGCCTAGGACATGAGGTGCTACTACTAAGACATTGCTGCACCCACTAGGCTATAAACCCTTTTGCCCTATAAGTTGTTGAGAATGGGAAACTGGTCAAGTAACTTGCCATTGAGCCATAGACAAGGTAGCAACTTCCTTGAGCTATCAATAATGGGGGAATGTTTATAAAACCAGAAGTTTGGCCACCACGGTTTGGTGAATGCAATCATGGGACACCCACATAGTTGATGAAGTGATTGGGACCATGAATTAAATGACCATTGTTCATCCTACATGGTGGGGGGCAATAAAAACATTTCAATTGATACTTTGTAGCTGGCCCATCTCATCATGTTGTAATCTAGTTTGAAATACCCATGGTATGATCCCTCTTGTGATACCCCATTAGCCTTCACGTGTATTCTTTAGAAAGGCCCTTTCCTAGCATAGTTCATATGTAGGATTATCTCCCAAGGTGTGTATTCCCGGTTGAAATGGCGCTAGATCCATGAGTCCATGACTTCCTTTATTCGACTTAGTTGTTTTGAGCTTGGTGCTAATATATTACACTTATGGCCTTATGGCCCCGTTTGGATCCCACAAATTGAAATGCCTTTCTAGAATATTTGAGCAACCATGCTGGATAGTGCTCCTTCGGTCTCCATCGTGGTGGTAATGGTTGTATACAGTGATGCATTGCTAGATAAGTGCAACAGACAAGTAAATACTTTAAAAAACAAGAATCAACAACTCTAGTTTTGAGGCCAAGAATTTTGACTAGGTCTAGTGTTCTTCACCAGAATTGATTGGAATTGTAGTTTTAATTCCAAACAAACTTGAATAGGTTTCCCAAACAATAAGATTCTAATTCAATCTAATTCTTGAGATCCAAACAGGCTCTTAACGAAATCTTACATATACAATGTTTTTGAGTTATCTTTGACCATCTGTTGTTCTTTAAAAAACTGAGTTATACTAGCCAACTTTTTCGATTTATCTCTGCCGAAAATGGCCGAGCAAGCATGGACTTATCTTGAAGATAAGCAAAACAACATAGATATTGTTTTGACTGAGGTTTTTATGCCCTGTGTATCCGGATTTTCTCTCGCTAAGTAGGATCATGAACCACAATATTTGCAAGAATATTCCGATGATTAGTAAGTAACTTTCCTCAACTCGGAACATAGTATCATGATAAAATGTTATGTTCATCATTATTTAGTTCCAATGTTTTTAGCTGCTACACTGATGTGGTTTATGTGCAGTGATGTCTTCGAATGATGCTATGAATACGGTCTTTAAATGTTTGTCAAAAGGTCTTTGTTGACTTTTTAGTCAAGCCTATACGAAAGAATGAACTTAAGAACCTTTGGCGGCATGTATGGAGACGGTGTCACAAACGTAAGTCAGCGGCGATCTAGTTTGCATATTATATTTCTTGAAAATCTATCGGCCGATAATTGTTGCTTCAATTTCAAGGTTTATTGTAATTATTTGATTATGGTTCCATGGGTAAATTTATGTAATTATGCTAACATGAGTTTCTTTACTTGTTTGGAACTTCGATCCAATGGTAGTGGAAGTGAAAGTGGCATTCGGGCGCTTGGTGTGCCAAATCAAAAGGTGGAAACGAATCCGGTAATAACAATGGGTAGCAACGGCGATCATGATGATGATGATGAAGCGGGCATGGGACTTAATGCAAGGGATGACGAGTGATAATGGCAGCGGCACTCAAGTATGCATTTTGATGCTTTTTTACTCCTCTAAATTAACCTTAATTACTTGTTGTCATGTTGTTCAAGGTATGCACATAGTAACACTTAGAATACAAGTGCAACTGTCTATAATCACCAAATGGAAAGTATTAGAGGTCAATTTTGCATAGCAAAATAAATTTAACTGTCATTTACACCTAGAGAATTAGACATTGTATTCTTGTCACTACTAAATGTTGATTTCATATGGATATTGTTTCTATACATGCTACAAGAACCGTATTCCTGGTTTAAATAAATGAGTAAATTACTCTGAATCTACATTGAATTCTAAAATTTGCACGCGAACTAGTGAATGCTTGTGATTTGGTTTTATTGCACCTAACAAACTTAAGTTCATCTTGCCTTTGTTCTATTTTTAGGCCAAAAGAGTAATATATTTTTTCTCAAACACACATAGGAGAGTTGCATATTTGATCACTAATTGCACCCCATATTTTATGCATGTACATGTTAGTCTAGTTGCAGACTTTTTCTTAAATAAGAATCACCAAAACATAGTGCATTTACAATAGGGTGATTCAGGGGACGACCACACCGCCGTCCTAGCGCCTCCTCGGCTATCATCGCCGCCCACTTGCGTGCGTGGCAGCATCCAATAGATGTACCAAAAACTAGGACTCGCTCGCACCTCCCTCTCCGTCCACCTTCCTCCACCCTCTCCACCTTCGGCGGCGAGCGGTGGTGGCCAGCTGGATCTGCCCCCACTGAGGCCGGATCTAGGGGACCGGTGGCTGGATCTCATTCCTTGGCGAAGAGATATTGGGCCAGGTCGGCCTGACTTCCATGCGGAGACGACTCCTCCACCCTCTCCACCTCGGCCGGGGTAGTGGTGGCCGGCTAGATCCACCCTCCTAGGGCCGGATCTCCCCTTAGTGATGGTCCAAGGCCATGTTAGCGATGATCCCTCCACGGAGGTTCATAGGGGGCGGTGGCAGTGATGAACTCCAAGGTGGAGGTGCACTGGGCCAACACAAGCACCACAATGAGTACGTCGAGGTGTTGTAGCGGTTCCTAGCGGTATACGACTTCTCTGTCAAGTACCTCCCGTAGTGACATGTCCTCCTCTCCTACCAATCGCTCGATGAGGTCCTCATCTGCATCGACCGCCTTAGTGACCAGGGGTCTCTTCAACTACGGCCCTAACAGGGCATAAGGCTTCTTGCCTTTTGCCGATGACGGTGGCGTGCCCCTGTCATCACCTTCTTGGAGGCATTGTTAATGTGCTCAGTCTGTCATTGGAGGTTGATGGGGCAAGCTTGGTGATGTTAGTCCCCTTTGGATGCTCCTCACAACAAAGATGGCATCTACGGATGTCATCACCTTCCTAAAGGCTTCGTTCAGGCATTCCGCTTGTTCCCATTGTGCCATTCAGTGGAGACGATCCTTTCTATTTTGTGCATGTGCTTCACTCTTCTCTTCACATTGGTCTGCTCTGCCTCAGTTAATGTTGTCGCTACAGTCACTCGGCTCTTCACATCAGCTACCTAGTCGCTATTGATAATGTTGCGATCACATAGTTCATAATGACTACCTAGTCATTGTTGATGTTCTTTGCTATGGTCGCCCCGTTGATAGTGGCTACCTAGTCGCCGTTGATTGTAGATGGTTGTTTGGGTGTTCACAACGGCTACCGTCGTTTGTTGTCACCGTTATCTTGGTTCATTTCGGTGGATGTTGCCACCGCTACTGCCTCTTCCGGTGAGGAAGCCTTGTGTTGAGTTTGTTCTTCAGGTCGGTGGTTAGGTCTATGGTCTTTGGTCCGAGACACTCCTTAGGTGTTGGTGTTGCCGCATTCGTCTTCTTCATCACAACGGCTACCTGGTCGTTGGCAGTTACATACTCTTCTTTGCAGCGCCTGCCTTGTCACTCACGGACTCTACCGATGGATGCTTTGCCACCATAGCTAGCTTCACCCCTACTTTGTTGGCGACCTTGCGTGAATGTATCTTTTGCAGGAGTAGTCAGTTGGTGTGGTGTGGTGGAGGGTTGCCCCTCCCTCTATCATATTTTCTTCTTGTTTGTTTTTGTCTTAGGGATTTCGTAGGTAATCTGAGGATTACTTGTGAGTTTTTTGTATCCGTGTTTCATCCTGTCTTTTTGTCTTTACTCTTAATGAAAATGGGTAAAAAAAAAATCCGATAAGATTTTTTTTTCTTAAATAGTACCAAGGGTTCAATGCAACCGGTTCTTGGTTCGAATCCATTTATGAATATTTGGTTGTAGAAAAGCTTGAGATGAATTGCTTAGTTGAGAAACAAATGGACTTTTCATATGTACAGTCGACGAGTTTTGACATCCGAAGCTCTTGTACGCAAAGAACCAAGTTTGAAATTTTCATGTTTTCCAATTGCCATTGGCATTCTCAATGCCATTTTTGTCCCAAATCTACATTGGTCTGTCCCACATGAGAACATTTTGTGTCTTGGGAGTGATATATGTAGTAAATTTTAAACATGATGGGAAAAATGTTTTTAAACTTGTCATTTTCAATAAACTTTTGCTCCTTTTTGTAAGTTTCTTTTGAACAGGAGTTACATATTTTTTTTTTTTGAGATTGTGTGGACCTTTGTCCTTCTATGTGTAATACAGAACATTATATGATTAGTCGATGCAGACGTTGAGACATTAATATATTTCCTTTTCTAAAAATGACGTTGCATTTTGATATAAACATAGTTTCTCCTATATATGTACCACTCAGTTATTAATGTATTTACAAAATGAACTAAGGGCAATAACAGATATTTGTTCTGCATATTATACCCTACCATCACATCACTAGATAAATGACCTAAAATGACAAACAAATAAGAGGGCTTTTCCTTACAAATAATAATCAGGACAAACCTTTAATAATTGTATACCATTACCACACATAAGCAGGAAAAATTATGTGTGGAAGAGAAAGCTTGGTAACGAGTAAAGCATGACAGATCATTTGTGCTGTGTGGATTACGTACTTGTGTGGCAAAAAAAAGAAGTGCATAATTTCAAATTTGTAGTCTTGGAAACATAAGCCTATATGCTTGCTTGTCAAACCTTGCAAGCACACATCTATGTATTAGGATAAACTATGGTGTTTTCATGTTGACAGGATTTTGTTATCTAGTGAGGTTGGGTGGCGTTCAGAGAATGCTAAGTACATTTTTTTTTATGAGGTGAAAATAGTGAGGCATTTATACTGTGGCAATTTGCCGTCCTTTCGGGGGGAAAAAAACAGTGAGGCATTTGAGATGTCAGACTGTCGGGAGTGCTAGGTCAGTATGCGCATGTCTGCATGATTACTAGTGAGGCTACCCGAATATTGACCCATACCTTTTATTTGAAATATTTGGATAACTATTAACAAAGTGTATAACTCCAATCTTAGGAAGTAAATATTGGACCAGAAGCATATTAAAACAAGCATGGACTGCCCGTCCTACAGAACTTATGAACTGATAATTTAAATCATATTATTTTCATTAAAGGGTATGAAAGGGGTGAGCTTCTACTCTTTCTACAATTGGTGATGAACCAAATTTTGTTCTTCTTTGTGTTTGTTACCGAGCCATGTATCATTTATTTTTCACTAAGCCATACCTCTATTCTGTTTCTGGCTTTCTGTGCTAAGCTATCTCACCGAAGGTGGGGTCAGCACTGAAAGCTACATCCCAGTGGTAAAGTAGTCGCAACATACTTATTACATAATGTTCCTAACTAAATTGTTTGACAACCGCAGCACTCAGTGGAGTAGCTATATCAAAACTAAAGCACATGGGCACAATTTAACTTGTTTCCTCGTTAATCTTTTTAAGGTGCAGAGCTCATGGACTAAGCGTGCCGTGGAGATCGACAGTCCACAGGCTATGTCTCTGGATCAGTTAGCCGATCCACATGATAGCACTTGTGCTCAAGTAATCCACCCAAAGTCAGAGATATGTAGCAACAGATGGCTACCAGGTACGAGCAACAGAAACTGCAAGAAGCAAAAAGGCGCTAATGGTATGGCACGCTCAACTGATTCACTATGCAAATAAACTGCTTGGATTTCTTCTTATTTATTAAATTTGGTGGTTGATTCCAGACGACTTTAAGGGAAAGGACTTGGAGGCAGGTGTCCCTGGAAATTTATATATGGATCACCAATCTTCCCCAAATGAGAGGCCTATCAAAGCAGCAGATGGACGCTGTGAGTGCCCACCAGAAAACAATTCGAAGGACTCAATGATGGAAAATTTAGAGGAGCCAACTGTTCGAGCTGCTGATCTAATTGGTTCAATGGCCAAAAACATGGATACCCAGCATGCAGCAGCAAGAGCTGCAGATGCTACCCCTAATCTCTCTTCCAAAGTGCCAGATGGGAAAGATAAGAGCAACCATGATAATGTTTTGCCATCGCTCGAGTTGAGTTTGAAGAGGTTGAGATCATGTGAAGATGGTGCCAATACAGTCAAAGATGCTGAACAACGGAATGTATTAAACTTCTCAGCTTTCACAAGGTGCAAAACATAATATCAGTGTCACTAGTGAGTTATGAAAGCAACAGTACGTTGCGTACTAACTGTTACTTACTTTTATTGCAAGGTACCATAACCATACATCTGCGGCTTCCAATCAAGGCGGGACAGGACTGGTAGGGAGCTGCTCGCCACATGATAACAGCTCAGAGGCTATGAAAACAGATTCTACTTACAACATGAAGTCAAATTCAGATGCTGCTGCAATAAAACAAGGCTCCAATGGCAGCAGCAATAACAATGACATGGGTTCCACTACAAAGAATGTTGTGACAAAGCCCACTACAAACAAGGACAGGGTGATGTTGCCCTCGTCGGCTATTGTTAAGGCTAATGGACACACATCAGCATTTCATCCTGTGCAGCACTGGACGATGGTTCCAGCAGCTAATGCAGCAGCAGGAGGGAAAGCCAAGGCTGATGAAGTGTCCAACAATGCTGCAGGTGATATGCAGAGTAACCTGATGCAACAATACCCTCGTCCAACCCTTTACGTCCAGTTTGCACGGGAGAATGGTGGGTCTGGGGAGCCCTGCAATGCGGTTCCTCCAACGTATTTGATCCTCCACTTGAAGGCCAAGCTACCAACTATGGTGTGAACGGGAGCAACTCTGGCAGTAACAATGCAACCAAGGGGCAGAATGGAAGTACTGCAGCTGGGGCAAATGCTGGACGGACGAACACGGAGACTGCTAATGGCGCCATCCACAACAGTGGAAATGCAGGAGGTGGCAATGGGAGTGGCAGCGGGAGTGGTAATGACACATATGTCAAACGGCTCGCTGCTGGCATGACACCACGACAAGCACAACTAAAGAAATATAGAGAGAAAAAAAGAAAGATCGGAACTTTGGGAAAAAGGTAGCCTGTTTTCAATTGCATGTTTGTGGTTGAGGCTGTGGTAGATTTTCATTTCCAAATCACCATTGGTTTCTTTCAGAAAGATCAGTGCATATATATATATATATATATATATATATATATATATATATATATATATATATATATATATTATATCATGTATTATATTGGACAGGACTGGTTTCTTTCTGATGGCCGTCTGCCATTTTCAGGTGCGGTACCAGAGCAGGAAGAGGCTGGCCGACCAGCGACCGCGGGTTCGTGGGCAGTTCGTGAAGCAAGCTGTGCAAGATCAGGGCGGACGGGACGGAGCTGGAGACAGATGACCCCACTGCTGCTCTGGCTCTGCTCTCGCCGCCTCCCTCCGCCTTCGGAATGGTTGCTTTCTTAACAGTTAGACGGTTGATGATTCTTCCTTCGTTTGTGTGATCGGATATGGTCACCAACACCCCTCCTTCCTTTCACCATTGGTTTCTTCACATCCTGAATCTACTACCTAGCTAGAAAAAAATAAACAAGCAAGGGATCGACTCCTATAACATACATACATACATTCCTAAGCATGTAGAAGAATAAGTGTGCCTTGACTCTAGATATGATGGGCTGAGCTGTAATTCTAGGTGGAGTCAGGCTCGCTACTACATGTAACTAAAGTACTGTTGTGTGTTGTCATGTATGGTCTTGGATCAAAGTGTCAGTAGAACTGCACTGCACAACAGTAGCTGGAGCTGCTGCTAGTGCTAGTGCGGCGTGTCAGTTTCAGTCAATATATTATAGAGTATGTCGTGGCGTTCCTCGTCTTACATTGTTGTTAACAATCATGCATACTTTTCTCTCTCTTTTGAGTGGATGGTGAGGTGAGTAATTGCTCCTAGAGAGCAGGCCCACATGTCATAGATGTAGCTTAAGGAAGTGGATCAACCTTGTATGCATCTAATATTTTTATCTTCGCTTGCAATACAAGGGAGAAGCATCTGGACACTAGCTGAGAGAGAGCATCAACCAGCTCTGCTTCCTTGTCGCCGTAATGACTGATTTGTACATCAGGTCAGGCCCAAGCCCTGAGAAGACGATACTCTACTTGATCCAACTGAGCCCAAAATGTGGAGCAGTAAAAGGAAGAGAATAATATACTTATAATATAAATCCCATTGTGTTGTTTGTTCCGCTGACGCCAATGACATGACATACACTCTTCTGGAATGATATATGTACACCACTTGGTACCTTCATCCACCAGCTAAACACTTGGCATTCCCCACTTCGTAAGATACATCATCTCAAACTGGTGCTAAACCAAAGCTTTTGAACAGACCATCGATGCCCTCCATTCCAACAAAATGAGACAAAATTCTCTCTTCATCTCCACAGGCATCCCAGCTCTTGCACATCTTAGATTAGATGCTTACCAAAATTCTGTGCTTTCCCAAACCATCCATAGCCTTGGTTAGCCACTTCCTCTCTGATCTGCAGCGCCATGGTTTCGATTCCTTGTCCTAGTCCGTGCTGGTGTCCCTGGAGCCACCAAGCGCAAATTGGCATGTGCTTCGGATCGTAGGTCTGGGAGGCAAGGTAAGTGAGGGCTGTAACCACATCCCCGATCAGCGGTCTCATGCTCGGTTGCTCTTGGACACACATTGCAGCGACAGCAAGGGCCTGGTACAATCCCCTTGGAGGATACTGCCCCTCTAATGCAGGGTCTGCCATTAGGGAAATTTCCTCCTGTCTTTGAACAATGGCCGGGCCTGAAATAAAGCATTAACAAGGGTTACACTAATTGTTAAGAACAGATACATGGATTGGTTTTAGACATTTTTCAGAACAAGCAAGAGTTTATTTAGTGGAAAATCATATAGCGCCCAGGGGGCTGATGCCCTCGCTCTGTTGCAATATTTCAAAAATCAACATATGTAGTACACGTAAAGTTAACTGTAACATTCAGTCTGAAATTCATCTTTGATGCTGAGATTAAAAAAAATCAGAAGTTTCACTGTGAGCACAAAATGAGCAGTGCGAGGTTGACATTGTCTTTTGTTTCTTGGCATCTAGGATGAATTTTAAACTTAATTATTGCGGGTTGCGGCTATACTTAACTTTATGTTTACTGCATACATGATTTTTAAAACATTGTGACATTGTATTTTAGCTAACGAGGACACAAATCTGCACTCTTATTCCACCAATTCAACCATGACAGGATAATTAGAGAAAGCAAGAAAAAAAATTAATGTAGCGTTGGCGTGCTGCGGATAAAGATTGACATAAACATGAAATGCTGAAACTGGACAGAATAAAGAGAGGCTGATATGATACCAAAGACTGAAGCGATAACACTTGTTTTATAGGACTTCCGTGCTAAGAGGCAGACATCTGGTAATTTTCCAGAATATATTAATAATCAATATTCACAACAGGCGGAACATAGCACAATGTGCTGTTCTCCACACTCAACATCTATACTAGGATTAGCAAAGACAAGGATGAAAACATAACAAACGATCAGCATCGGTAGCTTACCCATGCAACAAGATTTTGCTCCCCTCCAGCTCGGGTGTTGTCAATAGCCCTTTGTCCTGTAATGATCTCCAGAAGGACTACACCAAAGCTATAAATGTCTGACTTTAGGGTCAACTGTCCAGTCATAGCATACTCAGGGGCACAATACCCATATGTCCCCATCACTCTTGTGGAAACATGAGTTTTATCACCGACTGGACCAAGCTTTGCCAATCCGAAATCAGACAACTTTGGGTGATACCCCTCTCCAAGCAAGATGTTTGAACATTTCAAGTCCCGGTATATGACAGGAGGACTGGCTTTGTCATGCAAATACTCCAGCCCTTTCGCTGCACCGGCAGCTATCTTCATCCTTGTATTCCAGTCAAGCCGTCCCTTATCTGGGGAAGGATCTGAGTAAAAATAAGAAGCCGTGAGTGGAGAAATTTTAACCACACAAATTTGAAAGGAAAGTATAGTAGTTCAGGATTTGAACAGCTTACCGTGAAGGTGATCCTCCAGAGAACCTAGAGGCATATACTCATAAACCAAAAGCCTCTGATCCCCATCAGCACAGTAGCCAATAAGGCTGACAAGATTTGGGTGATGCAGCAAGCTCAACATCAGAACTTCAACAAGAAACTCCCTGTTGCCTTGTAATCCATTACGGTCAAGCTGCTTTATAGCAACAACCTATCATGGAACGAATGGCATGTCATTTCAATAGGAAGGTTTAGATTTTCCAGCTACAATATGCATCCAATGAACGTTTGTTGATATGCATTCATGATTTCATCTTATTAGGGAATGGTAGTGTTAAAGCAAGCAGTCACAAGTTGGACATATGTGTATATAGAATCAGGCAGGGAAGCAAGAAAACCTGGCTGACACTGTCTAGATAGCCTCTGTACACCCGTCCAAAGCCACCCTCACCAAGAAGGCAATCAGGTCTGAAGTTGCACGTGACTGCTGCGAGGTCCCTGAAAGTGAAGGTTTGCGCAGCGATTTGGTGGTGGTCAGATCCATTGCTCAGGACAATGGCCTTGTTTGCAGACTCCTTGTTGAAATCGAAGGAATTCTGCTTCGTCACACTAGACGAAGGACCCTGTTTGGGTTCCTCTGCATCAACAACTGGAAGAAGAATACACGGCTGAGCGAAAGGAGGGGCAGGCAGGCATGATTGGTAACCGAAGTATGTAGCCAAGAAAAGGGAAGAGTATGTATCTCAAGAGAGCCGACGGAATTGCAAAAGAAGAGGATTTTGGGGAGAAGAACCCTGATGATACGAAACAAGTGACTTCCAGTGAAGCATGTACCTGAGGCTGGGCGGATCTGGGGCTCCTCCGGCGGCTGCTTCTCCTTCTTCTTGGCTCCTCCGAGGCAGGGGAAGCAGCAGTCCATGGCTAGGTCCCGTTGCCTGGACGGGAGGGGGGCTTCTAGTCTCCGCGTCCGCGTGGGGGATAGAAGAGAGTAGAAGGAAGGCTGCTAGTGAGAGCGGGGGCGGGGGTGGGGAAAGTTGGGCCGCGGGAGGGAGGCAGTCCAACACTTGCGTAGGAGTAACTGCTGTCTCTATGTGCTGTCATCGTAACGGGAAGCATGCTCGCAAGCTGGACCAACCAAACTTGGTTGATTCCCTTTCTATCAAGAACTAGAAAACCCAGGCGCGGCGTTGCAGCGTCATCTTGCATTCCAGTGTTGATTATATCAGAGAGGAGAAAAAATGGTACTCCTTTTTTCTCTTTTATGTGGAGAACTTAGTTGGAGTAGAACCAAGATCCATGTATATGCAAGTCATAGCCAGAGAGAGGGAGGGAGAGAGAGTAGGAGCAAGATCTGTGAGGCTTGAAACTTTGCTTTTATTTTTTTCCTGATCCATTGTAATGCAGGAAATGAGTTTACACTATATTCAAATCAATCTGCGAGCCTCGCGATGAAACCCTAGGGCGCCCCCTGGCCCCCCCGCGCCGCCGCCGCCCGGCCTTCCCGGCGCCGGCGGCCCTCCTCACCCCCCATGCTCCCACCACCGCTCCCCACCCTCTCCTCCCCATTCCCCAACCAAAACCGTCGGCGCGGCTCCCCCTTTTAGGACCGGACCCGCCGCCGCGTTCGACACCCGCCCCTGCAGCTCCCTCGCCGGATCCACCGCGCCCACCGGGATCCACCTCGCTTGCTCCTTCCGGCGCGCGCGAGGCCGGGGCGCCGTCGGTCACGCCGGGTAACGGGAAGTCGCCGGCGCCGTCGCTCCCGACCTGGCCGCCGCTGGACTCGCCTCTTCGGACCCGCCGGCTCCGCCCACACCGCCTCCACCGTCACCTCGCGGGGGGAGCCGGGGAGGTGGCAACGCCGCCCGGCGCGCCGCTGCGGCGGGATGCTGCCCTGGCTCCGTCCGTGGCGTGCAAGCTGCTCTGCCGGGCGCCGGACCGACGTTGAGACACCTCCCCCCCGACACCGACGATGTCTTTGTCGGGGAGACGCGCCCTCCACCCACTCCACACCGGCGCCGCCGCTCACCCCGACGCCGCCGCATCGCCGCCGGGATGACGGCCTCCGACGGCCCCGTCTCCCCCTGGCGGGCCGGGACCCGTGGTGTGGATGGCGATTGCGTCGGCGGACCGATTCGCCTCTCACCGACGCCGAGCCCTTCTTCCCTCCACGGGCGGTCGAAGCCGATGCGGTGGAGTGGCGTCGTCGCCGAGGATTGGAGCAACGACAAAATGGCGAGGATGAAGATGGGGATGACGATGGGGCGTTGAGACAGCCTTCCCCTACCTCGGCGCGGCTCGTCGGGCTATCACCACCGCTGCACCCGGACGAGTCAGCCGCACCCGTTGGCGCTCCGACCGTCGACGACTCGCCGAGGGCGTTGAGCGGGGGGAGTTGATGCCGACATGGACGCCGCCGGTGTCGAGGCTACCGGACCCGAGAAGGTGCCTTCGTCGGCGCCGCCGCCCGCCCGTCGTCGTCGGAGGGTGAGGGGCAGCCGCGATTCGGGCGGCGCGCCCGCGCGGCTAGCAGGGCGCTGGGCGCGCCGAGAAGGTCCCATCGCCTGTGTTCGGGCGAATCCCCATCCACCGCCTTGGGGCCCCGGCGAAGGGTGATCGCGGACATCGATGGTTGGCGGCGCGCGTACCCCCGGCAGACTGGCCGCCGGTCTTGCGCGCGCGTCCGCCGCAGCGCCATGGGGCGAATTGTTGTCGAGGACGGGCGGCGGGCCCACGGAAGACCACGCCGGCCTTCGACGGCCGCCGCTTCCGTTGTCTCGGCACCGACCACCGCGTCGCACGATGTTGGGACCCCGTTCGTTGCCTCGGGTGCATGGGTTTCGGGCACGCTCCGCCATCACTTGGACAACGTCGCTCGGATCGGCGACAACCCATCTCGGCCAAGCTCCGCTCCCGCTCGCCTCCCCACCCCTCGAGTCGGGCCTTCATAAGAAAAAAAAAAGATGCGAGGGATGGCGACTTGGCTCACGTCGTCGACCCCCCATGCCTCACGATGCGCCCCGAGTCCGGGTGGCTGGGGGGGGGGGTTGACGCCCACCATGATTCAGCCCAGCCACTAAGACGGAGTTCCGACACCGGCGACGCAAGACTACACCCGTGGTGGACAAGCCGACTAGCTCCACCGATGACGTCGTTGATGCACTCCTTCCTGTGGCGCCAGATCCTCTCATGTCGATGCTTCGCGTGGAGATGGATCCTCCGATATGGGTTGACCCCATGTTGGAGGAGCTTGTCGCCGCCTCGCGGTTGTGTGCCCGCCACCCGCACCTGTCAGGTTGATGCGTCGCTCGGGTTTGTCCCTTCCATAGTTGCAGCCCACACAATTGATATGGAGGAGGAGGAGGAGGGGAAGTGGAGGAGGAGCCCTTTCCCCCTCAACTCTCCAATCCTTCGGAGACTGGCGTCACCTGCTCCTACCAGTAGGAAACACAAGAGGAGAGTGGTTCTTGAGCCTACCCGCTCGAGTGCACATGTGGCGGCTCGACCATCCGCAGCCTTCCAGATTCTGCCGAGCGTGCCCAGCACAAGCTTAGGCGTGAGCTCTCCTTCATCGACAGGAAGTCAGCGGCACTGGTTCCGGATGAAGTGGTCACATCCTGCATCGATATGTACGGGCTCGGCCTCCCAGAAGAGGCAGTTAGGGCCATACAAAAGGCAGCGCGTATGGATGATCAGGACTTTTACAGGTTGCTTGTAGCTGTCGCAGCTGAGCCGGGAGCTTAGGCACCTAGGCCGTTGTGTGTTGTTATTAGTGCGTGAGTAATCAACTTTGTAACTAAGCCCCGAATCAGCCTAGGCTGGGTTCAGGGACCGGCGCTTCTCGCGCTGCCACTGTTGTTGGCTACCTTCTTCTTAATATAACCAAAGCCGACTTGCCGGATCTTTCAAAAAAAAAAAAATCAATAACTAAGCAAATATACTCTCCATGTAGCATGTCTTCTTTCATCTCTGGCTTACCTAAACTATACTGGATAAGGACAGTAGATAATTGCCGAGCATTACTTGGAGCAGGCAAAATATATGTCAGTTCAGGTAGCGCAGACCAATTGGACAACTCAAGAGCACGGATCAATTGGACAACTTAAAATAATCCAAGAGGTGAGCCGCGACTACAGTTGGTTGAAAAAACATAAATTGTTTTTCGTGAAATTGAAATTCGTGACCCATGAAATATATATACTAAATTATTACTGAGATGATACATATATTGGGCACACAATATTGCTAAAATAAAAATATATCCATTCATCTATTGAATAACCCATGTCGCTAGACACCTTGTGGAAAAGGTAAAAATTGCATACCATGGTAGATTGATAGAATTGCATCAAATGCATAAGAAAAAAAAAAAAAACGCAGGGGTGGGGGTGGGGGTGGGGGTGTGATGGAGGAGAGGATAATACTTTTCCGTTAAAAACGCACGGGGCAGGAAGGCAGAAATACAGTATTTTATATGATTGTACATGGAAGCAAAAAAGAAACAATGTTTTTCATTTGTTTATTCTAAGGGAGCATTACTCACTGCCTTTGGAAATAAAGCTTCTGGTTGTGTTTCTCTTAAGAACTGCAAATGCGGCTGTTGGAAAGCTGACCGATCTGTCAATTTTGATCTACCATGTGCAGAATGTTTGTAGTAATTCTGGTCAGCCACTAAGAATATTTAGGAGCACACCAGGAGTTCTTAAACGAACCACTTCACCGGTTTAAACTTTGTATTCCTAGACAATATGACAAAGAGTTAAATTAGATATTGCTTTAGGATGCTAATTTACTTATGGTCTATATTTACACAGTTGGGTTTTTCTATGAGTACATAACTGAACAGTTTCTTGGCCATTTGAACAGTCGAAGTATCTCTATAGAAACAAGATCACTCTGATCAGACAATGGCTATTTGTAATACATGTCTGCTCTTGACACTGGTATAGAACTTACTCGCGCAGAGACACGCTGGCCTGCAATGTCATCAACGGCTCGAAGTAAAGGATCAATAGAATGAACCAACTTCTGAACTTTATCACTCAAGAACTCCTGAAGAAGACAAAGATGGGTCAGGTCAGATTAATGCGAACTGAATCCTAGTATTTGGTTTAACTGTGTAATATAGAAACTACTGATTGAATGCTATAACTGCAGAATGAAAATTGATAATGGCTGTTTGCAACTACAATTGTAATTAATACAGATAATGGCAACTATAACTAAGTGGTTCCAAATGAATTAGATATGTACTTTTGTTTTTTTTTTTCTCGATCGGGCCATTCACCCGTATTTCATTAAGGGAGGAAAACCAAATCCAAATACAAACATAGTCCTAGATGCCGAGTGGACATCAAAGACAAAATAAAAGCAAAAAGCAAAAACAAACAGCCTAACTACCAGTCAACTAAAAGCGATTACATGATGAACATGTTAAGCGACCGGACCGGAGGACCAACAAGGACACAATCAAACGATCGCCCGTTTCTTGCCCGTAGAAGGAAGGCCTCCATGGCCTCCCCTGTTCTCCTTAGCAAGAGGCCCCCGTGAAGGCAACCTGCAACTCATCAAAGGAGACCGCGTCTTCATGTTCGGCCTCGACATCGATCCCGATTTTCTTTAGCAAGACCCTCCGCCGAGCCTCGGGTTTGGGTGTCTCAACCCGCTCTTTCTTCTTCATCGAGGGGTCATTTCAAGGCAAAGTCGGCCCGTCCGCGGCGCCGGCATTCGCGCCATTGTGAGCGGAGACAACATGTCGGGAGGGCGCGGGCGGCGTTTCCTCGGGACCGGTGTGGAAAGTATTGATGGCTCAAGCGGCCTCTTGAAGGAGGCCACGAACTCAACCGACATCCGGCTCGAAGAAGCCGTGCCATCATCGTCGCCACGATCGGGGCCAAGCGTTGGTCAGGTCACCGGAAGTCGATACCCGTGCACTGAGTCTCCGGCGCAAGCTCGAAGTGCTCCTCAACCAGTGGCGGCGGGGCTGTGGCGGGCAAAGCGTTCCCGGCGCCCAACAAACAGCCCAACACCGACTAGTGGATTGGCGAACTTCGGCCTCAACCAAGTCAAACGCCCACCGGTCGTCCGCCGGAGAGGCCCCTAGCTAGTGGAGGGGCATCCACGGCCCGCGACAGCCACCATAGGCGCGGAAGCCGCCACCACCTCATCCAACATGGGATCGAAGACTCTCAGCTGCAACGCCAGGCGGCATAGCCCGACCAGGTCGGGCTCAGGGTACAACACCCGAGTTTCCGACCGCTCGACCCGGGGAGGTTGTCCAACGACCCGGGGAGATATGTACTTTTGTAGATGAACTGAAGTTGCAAAATCTAAACCTAAAGGCTTTAAGAAATATTCGGGCAAGGTGTACTTTTGTTCGGCTAAATCTGCATCTTAAATTGAGTGGGAACGAGAAGTTCAGAAAAGCAGGAAAAGACCAATACATGGTCAGCTAACTGCTTAATTGTACAACCTGTATCTGCGTTTGTAAAGGGATGGTTACACGCAATGGACACAACAACAGCATTCAGATAGAAGATTACTGATGAGTGAAATAAATAATACATGAATAAGTCATCTGATTAGTCAGTGTATTATGACATAGAAGAATTGTTAAAGCAACATGTAACTGCTAGTAATGTATAATTGTGTGAAGGAACATGTCATTATTAATTGTATTGATCTGAACCTGTGTTTGTAGAGGGATGGTTACACGCAATCAACTACTTAATGAAAAGCTTATGCACATGACAACATCATCCAGATAGAAGATCACCGATGAGATAAATAATTCATGAATAAGTCATCTTATCAGCCAGTATATCATGACATAGGGCATTAATATACTTGGACAGGGAACTTGCAATTTGAAATTCAATTTGAAGTAATTAGCATATACCAATGCTTATTGACTTATTGAGCAATGTCCATCATCCATGAGCGAGCCATATGTACGTGTAGATTGAAATTGGCCTTACCCTTTATACTGTGAAATCAAATCACGTGGAAAGCCATGGTCTTTATGCTGAGCAGGAGATGCATACTTCAGTCGATATGCAGAGAAGGATGCAAGCACGGCTACTGCTCCGCTGGGCTATCTGCTGCTCCAGCTGAGAAACGGATCAAAGCAAAACAGAAGAAAAAGAGGATGAGAGACGGACATGGGGCTGCACATGCCGCTAAAATCAAGAAACACAGAGCAGACATGTATTACAAATAGCCGACCGAGCTTTGTCCGGTGCCTGCTGTCGATGGAATGTGGGTGCGGCGGCGCCGGGGAAACGCAGGCACGCGGAAGTGGATGGATGCGATGTTGGAGGCCAAAGACGCGCAGCGCCATGCAGTTCGCGCCGGCTTTGCAGCAGCGGCAGCGATGGTGGCCGCGGGTCGATCATGCCGGCGTTGGGCCTGCTATGGATGGAGTCGCGTTGGCGGCGGCGTCCTCCGGCGGAGGGGAGCGCCCTCTGCCACAGGCGCGCGGCGGCGGGCCGCCGAGGCTGCCCTCCCTTCTCGGCTGGAGGGAGCCCGGAGCAGGCTGGCCACGGGCACGCGCGACGACTGCTCGCAACTTTCCGATGAGGCGACGCGCGGCGCTGAGCGAGCGAGTGGGAGCCAGGACGGCGTTGTGGAAGGGCAGCGCGGTGCTGCGCTATGCCCGGCGCGGCCCGCCGGTGGAGCCGCGCGTGGGGGCTACGAGCGCGAGGAGCCGGCCGCGCGGAGCCTCGGCTCGCCAGCCGCGGGGGGGTGAGCTCCGCCAGCCATCCAAAAAGCCATGGAGACGCAAGGTGCTGATGGAATGTCAGCCGTCCGATTCAATTTTCGGCGACCTGGCCCGATCGTGTCCCTCTGAATCGGCCAGGTTTAGTATATAGAGACTAGAAATGATCGTGGCGTTGCCGCTCATGGCCAGTGGTCGCGGGTCATATTCTATAAACTATATCCATCCATTTAATGATTGGAGTTGTAAAATTATTAGAGATGTTGAACATTTTTTTTTCAAAATCAATCTGTATTATATTGAAGGTTAGCAAACATTTTGTGCATATATCAATGAGGACAGTGCAGGTTTTAGCCAATTCTAGTTAGATACCTTTTCAGTTTGAATATCCCTGCCAGCGAATATTGGACTTGAATGAATCAGCCTATCTCTTGATGCATGCACATATAATTGACCCAATGCTGTGCTCATGTGAAATCCATTTTGTATACATGCTGAGATGTCATCTGTGCAGCAAAGTGTAAATATCATTAACTGGAAATGGAAGATGAGTGGTATTGAAATATACAGCATCTTAAGTGTTCACCAGAGCTTAGGCTTTAAAAGGACACATGTACGCCATTTTACCATCACTGATAAGTATAGAAACATTTGTTGTTGGTCACAGTGCCACGCTCTAGACAATAGCACAATTTTCCAAGATAACTAAAGGTAAAAGCTTGAGCCATTGACCCCCTCAATAACACTGCAGAGCCACTTGCCGAGAGATTCTATTTCGAAATTCATGGCAAAACAAATACGAGTGAATATAAGTGCATTTTGGAGTTGTAATTTAAAGCAGGTTACTGCAACTATTTTGAGTGAAAATAGTATTTGATAGAAGTTGACTTGGTCCTTTGATGTATAGGTCATTAATAGATAAAGCTGTAATGGTATGAGATATTATAAGACATTGCATAGAGTTATGCTAAGAAAAATCATAATGTGAAAGTGATAGTATTGTCAGCACTGGCTATGGCATAAGCAAGAAGTCAGAATACTTGATGGGCGCTCACATGGTGCCTCCTCCATAATAAGATCAGTAAAGTGTCAAAAGAACGAAACTGACAGCTACAATTACTAATGATAATTTTGTTGACAAATTGTCAGTTATATTCTGTGACAAGTTCCTTGACATATCTAGCAACTCACTTATCTAGCAACTCACTTATCGCTCAGTTTCATTCTATACCAATAATAATGACAACTTTTCATTCCCTATTCAGTTTCTTATTTCCTGACTTTTTGCAGTGACAATCTTATGGTGCCATACTGCTCTGCTACAAGAGGATTATTTCAGAATTAATTCAGAAAATGGATAAATATCCTGCTAACTAATAGAGAGAGAAAAAAAAAACTAGAAGAATAGGCCGTGTATCAACAGTAATAGTATTGGTAAAGCTTTTTAGGCTATGGGATGGGCAAATGGCATAATAGAACTTAATCTATGAAGCTGAAATGCAACATACTATCAATAACAGATGATTCTGTTATGAAAATAAGTACTTAGGTATATCAAGCCATTTCTTTGTGAAGATTTTCGAAGCAACATAAGGAATTAAGGGTGCAAATCTTTAGAACAAGCAAGTAGATTAATGCTCAAGGCATAAAGTTTTGTTTCAATTTAATCTTCTGCCTTGTAGCACCAACCTTGAGGCTGCCCTTAGTTTACCATCAATCCGCTGCTGTAACCTGCAGTGACATTTCGTCATGCACCTTTGCCTGCATGCCTTCTCAGCTATGATAGTTGACATATATAGAATCTAGAGAGATGAGAGAGCTTAGCTACATAGAATTGCGACCGTGTGGGTGTTGGAGAGAACTGAGCGGCAATACAACAAATCTATTCTTGGAAGGTAGTTGATCCATCGCAGCCTGCAGCTCTTCCCGCACCGCAGCAACCCTGCAGTAGCAACAGCAGCATGGTTAGAAATTAATCTCTGCTTATTGATTGGCACACAAAGAATTATTAATTCCTTTTCCCCTCTAATCGATTCTCTGAATCAAGTCAATTAGGATGGAGGAATATGTATCAAGCTGTTGGATCTTTCATACCAGCATTCTTGGGCAGTGATCTTCAAGAGCCTTCGCCATGTTCCTTGATGTACCTCGCCAGGATCTCGTCCTCCTCCTTTGTCCACCTCCCCCTTCTTCAACCCCACCTTCTCGCAGCACGGCGCTCTCCCCATCCTTCCTTTTCTGTTCGGGAGAGGAGAGAGCTAGGAGGGAGGAGACACCTTCCTCCTCCACCGCCAGCAACGTGTGTGGGGCGGCGGCGTACAGGATTGGGAGGGGGGACCGTCGGGGCTACAGCGCTCGAGCCCCACGCCCGCGCTACCGGAGAGGCTGGCGCCGTGGTCGGGGGCGGCGACCTCGCCGGGGCGACGAAGCCACTGTGCAGCGCGGCCTCATCGAGGACGGGGCTTCGGTGTCACCAGCGCGCTGGCGCTCCGCCGGCGCTGAGCGCCGCCATGACCTGGGGAGGTGGGCGTTTGGGTGGCGGCCACCGCTAGCATGCGCAGTTGCCGTCGCCCCGCCTACGCCGGTGGTCGCCCCTGCACTGCCGCCTAGCGCATTGCCGGGTGTGTGTGGGGGGGGGGGGGGGAGGGAGGGAGGGAGAGAGAGAGGAGGGCGAGAGTAGAGGGGAGAGGACGGAAGAGTGATTTATCTAAAGGTCAAGGGCTTTTTGCAAAATGCCCAGGCCTGGCCCGATCCGGACTGTCCGTCCGCCCGATCTGATGGCCGTGAAAAGCCGGCGACGTGGCCGCGCTGGCTGGCCCGCTTTTGGTGCGTAAATCGTAGGGAGAAGATTAGAAGCTTGTTTAGTCAAAAAAAGAAGAAGAATTAGAGGCTTGTTTGGATGTCTAGCCATCTTTTTTTAATTCTTGTGCTTGCAAGCTTTTTCTTGCTGTTGTATGAGAGTTAAATTGGCTCTCCTAGCTTAGCCAGCGTCATATTATTTGTGCCACTAAGGTCAGGCCAGGGTATGCAATCTTTAACAAAAAACCAAACATGTTCTTCCTTTGATCTCTAGTCCCAACCTACTTTTATGTTTGTTTTGGTTATCTCCCGGCCGACCAGGACCCTCGAGCCGTAAGGACCCCTAACACCGTATGTAATTCTCCCTCCATCCTAAATTGTAAGTCATACAAAAATCTTAAGAACAATAACTGGCCGGACTGACTCATCTTTGTAGTTGTAGATACAGAGCCCGGTAGCCTGATCTGATTTGATCTTCTCTTCTCTTCCCTAGTGGACGGGAGCTTCTCAACATCTTCATGTCGGGCGTTTCATGTTGTATATGAGTTGGAATAAGTCTCAACTAAATAAGATGTGTGTTTGTTATAATGTTATTGTTTTTTTTTTTTTTTGAAAACATATTGGCTCGGTTTTGTCAAAAATAATCTCAGATTAAGTGAAACTGATAACAGTGTGCCTTTTAGTTATTTGATTTGTCTGGTTTTGTGTTGCCGTAGCGTTAGCATGGCACTATACTAGTTATCCAAATAATTTGCCTCATTTATTTCTATGAAATTCTCAATCAAGTGAAATGAAGTGTACAAAATACCATTCCAAACAAACACAAGCTAAAGTCAAACAAGACCTGCTCTTAATTCTATCCTGAGAAACAAAACTACCCCCAGGTACAAGGAGATCAATGGCGATACTGTTCATTTTTGTGCAGTGAGCAATGGTGTAACGATAAGTTTTTCAAAAGAAGGAAAACTATGGTCATGTTATCCCACCCAATAAGCTCTTATATCTGTTGATTGGAGATGAGCCAAATTCTAGCTGCTAACACATGCATCCTTCAACATCTTTTTCACTACAAGTGCAAACCATAGAATCATGTCAGCTACTGAAGTGAATACGTTTTTGGAATTCAAAGATGCAAAAGAGCACACTCACACACCTCACAAATCGCTGAACTGTTTCTGGAATGTGGGATTGATGCATGTGAATATTGATTTCTTCTTTCGCTTTGTTCCAAACAGGAAGTTCCGCAACGGTACCCTTGTCCTACTTGGAAAATGCTTGAACTGTTTCCCATAGCTACTTTCAGTCTCTGGCTGTGACAACTTTTGGGATTGAAACTCAAAAGTCTCACGTAGCTTCTCTAGGGCATGGTTAACCTTGGCTTGAAGCCCCCTCATTCGTTCTGATGCTACCTGCAGCTCGTTCTCAATCTTGCTGTTAGATTGCTGCATGTTTAGGACCTCCCCTTGAAACTTGGCAGCTTCATACGGCGTAAACAACTTGGCTCTGTCCATCTCCAAGCTACCACGCAGGGTTTCGGCTATCTCCTCTTGCAGTCTGCAAAGAGATGCAGACTTGAGCTGCAATTCTTGATCGAGAAGCGCGTTCTGCTCAAACCATACATCCAGCTCAGTTCGGAGCTCTCTCAACTTCTTTTCAGCTGGTTCGGGTTCTGCTTGAGTATCAGTTTCTCCAGTCTTATTATCGTCCATGTTCTCCATTTCATTCTGTACCTCCTGGTATCTTCTGTCAAACTCCTCCATGTGATGGCAAGCCATGCTATACCTTACCAGGAACTGCAAATTTTCGTCCACCAAAGAGTCGATATCATTTCTGAACCTCGCTTCAAAAAGTGATGTGTTGTTAGGTGCATCGATGTTGCTAGAACTGCTTTCCTCCACAGTTGAAATATCTCTACCCAAAATGCCATTTGATCTGTCAACTTCTCTAAAAGATCTCACACTTAAAAAACCATTTGAGTTACTACCCACTTTACTGGGAGGCATCTCCGATGAATCCAGGAGATCTCTTAGTGACCGAATCTCAACATACTTCATAGAATTTGCATTCCTTAATTCCCGTATAACTGCTTTTGTCTCTTCGAGATGCTCGTGGTTTTTTTTTCTTTTCCAGCTCGGTAAGCCTTCTCTTTGTTTCTTTGTAGTTCCGCAGAACTGAAGTATAGTCAGCTAGTAGGATTGCTTCTCTACCTTCAAGCCCATCAAGAAGAAATTCTTGCCAGCTAGGCACAAATTCCTCTCCCATCAAACCAGACTTTGCACCCGACTCCTTCCTCCATGGTTGTTCGAGGTAGTTGCTTCTATTGCAAGCTCTTTGCCATGTGAATTCTTCTTCTCTAAGTTTGTCAAAACTTGCTCAGAATCTCCAGCTAGCACACAGAGAGAAGTTTCATCCCTCACTTCTGAGGAATATCTGTTCTTCATATCTTGGATATTATCGACATGACCTAATGAAATGCAGTCATCCTCTTTAAGAAATCCAATTTGGCTGCATTCGTTCGAACTTTCGATATTTTGTGGCCTATTTAGTTGACCGCCTTGGTCTGGCAATTCTTCAACAGATTGTGTTTCATTTGCATGTTCCAAGTGCAGGCTCTTATCAACACCACTGAAACGCGTATCTTCTGGCAATGAGGATTCTTCTAGGGAATCTTTTTCCTTTAAACTGTACAACTCGGAGGAAGCAATTGGACTAATCTGCCCACTGGTATTTTGTGATTTACTATCTCCCAGTCCTTCCTCCTGGATTACACTACTGCTGGTAAAAAAACTTCCATCACCAATATTTCCCTCGGCATCTTCCATTAATGATTGAGAAGCTTCATTAGAGTCATATTTCTTGTCTAAACTATCCATACTACCTGAGTGGAGGAGATGAGTCTGTCTGACAATTCCCAATGGATATTCACCTCTCACAATTTCGCCTTTAGGGAAGTTTCTACTTCCATTCTCATTTTCTGATGAACTCTGGAATACTTCTACCGATGAGCTATCAACATTGCCCTTACCTGAATCACCAACTCTGTTTTCATTTTCTGAGATAACAAACGGATTAATATGGTTCTCAGAATGTATAGACGATTTGTATCTAACTTGCTGCATTAAGCAACTACCAGGAATTTTTTCCTCATTAGCATTCCTCGAGCCATGGATGCCATCGTTACCATTATCATTAACCACTTCCGAGACATCTTCTCTATCTTGGCCCAAACTATGACTTAGAGTTGGCGCATCTATGTCTCTGAACTCCCCGCCCTTGTTCTCTTCTGTAGGGTGCTCTAGGACCACATCTTTTAAAACCTTTGCACCATCCCCTACCACAGTTGACAAATTATGCAGGTCTTCAGGACCAACAGATCCAAGTGCCTTTGAGATATTAATTATGCAGCTAAAAACTTCAGAAAAGCCTATGCTGACAGAGGCTTCTTCCTCAATTATTGATCTTTCAAGAACTTGGACTCTGCTAAACTCATCCTCCAATTGCTTGATCTGTTCATTTAAGTCACTTTGGTCATCACGAAGTGCCATCTCGTCTTGTAACTCATACAATTTATTCTTTAGGTTCTCATTCTCCTGTATGAGTTGATTGATTTGTGCTGTCTGTTTTGGGAACTTGAGCTTCAAGTTGATGACTTTATCAACAAGTTCATCAACATTCTCTGCAATGTCCTCTGCAGAGGATTCAGAACCACTGGCAAAAAACTTGTCAAGTTTCTCATATATGGGCTGCAACTCAAGTATTGTCTGGGTAACTGGGTAAGACTTTGCGTTCACTGACGTGCCTGTGCTGCTAGCCTCTCTTGAAGATGTGTCAGTGTTGCCATCCATAGCATACAGCTGTGCTTGGAGAGACTTTGTTTTTTCCAACTCCACGGCTGCAAGCCTGATCAACTCCTCAAAATGACGGACAAGCTCAGAAATGGTTCCCTGACAAGATCTAAGAGCTGTTATTGTCATCAAGACACGGGCTTCATCATCATTGATCACTTCATGTGCATCAAATTTGTCCTGAATAACACAAATTTCCTGTTGTGTATCTGCGATCTGCTTCTCGATCTCCCGGTACCGAGAAATACCACTCTCGTAAGAGCTCTTAACATACTCTTTCTCGGTTTGCAGAACAAGTATAGCTTTCTGAAGTCTGACAATCTCTTCTCGTGCCTCCCCGGTGCTTATGTGTGGATCAGAGGGTAGCTTGTTCCACCCTGACGGACCTTGTCTCTTTGCGTTGAGAAACTCTTGGACCATGGACTTGTGTATCTTGTGCGAGTTGATTGGTGTGATTGCTTTGGGGAAATCATGATCCTCCTCTTCTAACATTGCATACTGCACCTCTTCTGGACAAGCAGTAGCAATGGTGTGGTTGGCCTTATGAAGCTCCTTGGATATGTGGTCATAGCGTTCGACGAGAGCCCTGTAAGCCCTGTAGAGTTGCTCCACATGGCTTATCACCTCTGGTCTGGTGTGGTAATACATCTCGGCCCTCTTGCCAAAGGAATCGGCTTCCTGTCCGAGGAGTTTAAGCATGATCTTGACTCGATTCTCCACATCTGCACACAACACAAGATCGGTCATCAGAGAGTTGAGGTCTGGAGGACAGGACAGCGATAAATTCAGAGCGGGAGATGAATATGAAGAACATGTGGGAATCGGAACCGGAACTGACCTTGCAGGTTTGCGTCGAGCCATTTGGACTGGGTGGTCCTGATATGGCTCGCCCACCACCACGAGTAGGCGTTGCTCGCCGCCCGCTGCAGCATCTTGACATGAATCGCCCCGAGCTCCGGCGCTCCGCAATCGATCGGATCGGATTCGGATCCCCTCCGTCTTCTTTCCCTGATCCCGGTGGTTGACTAGCTTCGGTTGAGTCTTGAGAGGATTTGAGGGATTCGTGGTTGTGCAGAGAGGAGACTAATCTTTCTTGGCCTGGAGTCCTGGATTCCTTTCTTCTCTTTCTTGGTTAGCGAGATCAGGAAGGCGGACAGTGAGATGGGATGGGATGCCTTCACCGCGTGCAGAGCAAAAAGGTATACAGCTAGAGCGGGTCGGCCGTGGGTCGGCGGTGGCGGCTGCGTGCTCAGCGCCAGCAGTTGAGCTCTTCTCTTCCTCACGAGGAACAGGAAACAGGCATGGGCCATGAGCTGGGGATATACAATTTTTTAGCACATGTACACTCTCTGTATAGCACTTTAAACGTTTGCCACTATTTTTTTAACACGCTCCGCTATAAAACTATATATATTTAACATTTTGGCTGATATGACATGCCACCGCACACGTCCGCGTTGGATTCGAGTGCTAAAAAGACGGGGATTACCCCTACCCACAACTTAGATCTCGTTTAAACACTTTAGTTAAAAAAACTTTTGCATCGGGACCCCTAGGCTATTCTGAAATTCACTAAGCCTTAATTTTTTTAAAAAATATCTCTCCAGCACTTTTACCTAAGTAACTATGAGAGAGAAATCAGATTAAGTTAAAGCCCTCTTCTTTCTTTTCACGGGACAGAATAGAGGACCGTCTAGGCCGTGAGCCTTGGCAGATTCGCCCGGCCGCGCGAGCCCGAGAGCTGTTTGACGAAAACCGTCGGGCGCAGATGGGCGCCTCCACCGCGAGAGACCGCTGGTGCCGGTCGCGGTGAGCGCAGGGGCGGAGAGTCGGCACGGCGGGGCCGCCTCCGTCATGGGCGGCGCCGTTGGCTTGGCCGTCTGTTGGTGCAGCGGTAATGCACGCCCAGTAGTGCCACAAGCTCCACCGAGCCGCGACCACGGGCGCGGCGTGAGCTCCGCCGATTGCAACGTTCTCCCCTTCCTCGGCGCTATGACCATCCCCGCCGCCATGGCCACCCGGACGTAGCACACGAACAGGGCGCCGTGCTCGCCCTCCCGCTCTCGTTCCCCTTCCTCGCCGCCATGATCGTCCTCGCCACCTTCTTCCTCTTAGGGCTTCTCTCTTTCCTTAGCGCGCGGCCTCACTGCGCCCTCCCGTGGCGCCGCGGCAAAGGAACTCCGTCATGCCCGTGGCCGGGGGCCGGAGCTCGCGCCTCTGGCGGCGGCGGCGGGACGAGCTCGGCGCCGCCGGTGCTATGGCCGCTCGTGCGTGCCCGCTGGCCCTCGACGGCCCCCCTCCGCGCTCCCGCTTTGCCTCCGTCGGGACGAAGGAGACGGCTGCGACGGTTTTTTACACGCCAAAAGAAACGATGGGAACGTTAAGATAGGGGCAATCTCCGTCTTTTGACACCCCGGATCGAGCATGGGCGTGTGCGGTGGCGTGCCACATCAGCCATAGTGTTAAATATGTATCGTTTCGCGGCGGGCGTGCTAAAAAAAAGTGGAGACCGTTACGGTGCTATTTGGAGAGTGTACATCCGGTAAGATGCTAAAAAGTGTATATCCCATGAGCTGGTGGCAGATCTCATCTCATACTTCGGCACACACCACGTCGCCGTGCCCCTAGGGCTTACTTTTTTTTTACAAAGGGATGTGTTTAGTTCCCTAGAAAATTTCCAAAATTCTCATCACATCAAAGCATTAAATGTACCCAAAGACGCATGTTCATAGTATGAAATATAGGTAAACAAAAAACTAATTGCACGCTTTAGATGTACGTTGAGACGATTCTTTTGAGCCTAGTTACCCCATGGTAGGATAATATTTACCACAAACAAATGAAACGTGCTATAGTATTTTTCTGTTCACTATAGTGCTTTTTATGGATCTAAACACAGCCCTTGATCCCACCGACTCGCTAGCCCGACGCGAATCGGCCTGTTTCATACTTGGGTTGCGTTTGACCTTAGTGCATGCACAGAAACAGATAGACAGCTCGTACTTCCTCCGTCCCAAAAAGAGTATTGTTTTTTACTTTCGAGTTTAACCGCTTCGTCTTATTTAAAATTTTTGTCTCAACTATAAAATAGATAAATCAGCTTTAAGGTGTCTCTAATGATAAATAAGTCATAACAAAATCAAAGATATTTATAAAACTTTTTTGAATAAGACATATGGTCAAAGATGATGTATAAAAAACCTAAAACGACACGCTTTTTGGGATGGAAGGAGTACAACCTACAAACACAGGATCAAAATTGTTTATAATGCTTTAAATGTAGCTAAGATCGACTACAAATATACTTTTGTGTATCATTGTGTGGCTTTTTCTCTAATCTCTATCTTGCTGATCTTTATCTAGATTATTCCTCTGATCGACACCCTCACACACCCAAAACAGAACACTAGCAGCCTAGCACGCACCACAGACAGTAGCAGGCAATGCTAAAAAAAGAGATAATAGCATACACACGTGAACTAGCTCATCTTTTCCTCTCTATTCTTTTTTTTTTTTTTCGAAAGAGTGCATATTAGCACGTCTTGCATTAAGGGAAAAAGGAAGTTTTTACACCCCGTCGATCATTGGTGAGGTGCCGCTGAACCGGCAAGGCCACACATACAAATTTCACCGGCTTTAACGGCGCTGCTTAGGGTGGTGTTTTGCTAAAGAACTAGCTGTGCAACGAGGGTAATAAGGCTATCTGGCTAACTGACTACGCTTAGGAGAGGCGCCAGCGTCCTGAAGCCGGTCGCACACCACTCCTCGGCCTACTGAAGCACCGTTTCCATGAGTTGTGCCGCCGGCATGCAGACGTGGTCGAAGGTGCGGCCGTTGCGTTCCTTCCACGGCTCCCAGGTGACGAGGAGTACGAGAGAGCTGAAGCCCTGCCGGAATGGCTGTAGGATCGCAGCCGAGGAGTCCAGCCACCATGCGACCGTGGTAGAGGTGGGTGTCGGGCACAGTAGCTGGAGGCCCCCGAGTCGCAGAAGACGGAACCAGAGCTCCCTGGACTAGACACAGCCGGTGAAGAGGTGGTCGGCGGTTTCATCCTCTTGGGTGCAGAGAGCACATTTCGCCGTAGGCTGAAGTCCATGTCGCATGCGCCTGTCCACCGTCCATAGCCTCCCATGCACGGCCAGCCAGAAGAAGAACTTCACTTTTGGGGGCGCCGACGTCTGCCAGAGCTCCTTGGCACCAAGGACCTGCGAGGAGCCGATGAAGAACGCCTGGTATGCCGACGAGCTGGAGTATTCAACGCGCATAGACCACTTCCAAACGAAGCAGTCAAGCATGCCCGGCTGGAGGTGCACCCCTTCAAGCTTAACCTAGAGCTTCGAAATCTCGACGAGAACAGCCACCGTGTAGGCACCAGTGACATCACTGACCCACCTGTTTCCCTCCAAGGAATCATGGACAGACCGCCCATGTCTCTGGCGGCCAACCGCCCGGTAGAGGTGGGGTCCTGTAGAGTATATCGGGCCATCCGGGAGCCACGAATCCGTCCAGAACCTCGCGGCAGCGTCCCCGACGACGACAGAGAACGATGCTCGGAACATGGCGTCGACCACGCATTCTGACGGCCCCGGGAGCAAGGCATACAAGGAGTCTGGCCTAGTCCGAGCCGTCCACTGCCAGCGTAGTCGAAGGGCGTAGCCGAGGATCTCAAGGTCCGGCAACCCAAGACCTTTGTCGACCCTCGGGGAGCACACAATAGGCCAAGCAACCTTGCACTCCCCCTCCCCCCCCCCGGCGACCGAGCTGGTCCCTGCCCAAATGAACGCCATCTCCGTTTGTCGATTTCGTTGATGGCCCAAGAAGAGAGCGCGCAGTAGATGGAGACGTGTACCGGGATGGCCGAGAGAGTAGTCTGTGCCAGCGTGGCACGTCCCACCGTAGTCAGCAAACCTGACTTCTAGGTGGGTAGCCTTGCGGCCACCGCATCGACCAGCGGCTGTTCCTGCGCCCTAGGCAGCCGAGAGAGAGAGAGAGTGGGGCCCCTAGGTACCTCGTCGGGAACTCCGTGACACTATAGGGGAAGTGCGAGAGGATGGCCTGGACCTGCTCTGTCGTGTAGCGAATCGGCGTAATGGAGCACTTGTCGAGGTTAGTGGCGAGGCCCGACGCACCGGCAAAAGTATCGAGGATGGCGCGGACGCACAGGAAGTCAGTCGATGATGGGGCGAGGAACACGACGAGGTCGTCAACGTACACAAAGGCTCGCCGCCTACCCGCTGCGCCTGGGAGAGGCGACAGCTAGCCGCGGCGATCGACCTCCAGGAGCATAGTGTTGAGGACCTCCATGAGGATGACGAACAAGAACTGCGGATGGCGGGTCGCCTTTGCCTGCGATCCCCTGGCATGGAAGATGTGCCTACCCGGGTGACCGTTGAGAAGTACCTTGGTGCTTGCCGACGCGAGCATGGAGGATATCCAGTCCCTCCATCGCAGTGGGAAACCCAAGTGCTCGAGCACCTCTAGCAGGAACAGCCAGGAGACAGAATCGAAGGCCTTGGCGAGATCAACCTTGAGGAGGAAAGCCGGTGCGCGCTTGGCGTACAACCAACAACAGATCGCCTAGACAAAATGGAAGTTTTCATGAATTCGGCGTCCCTTGATGAAGGCCGACTGGTTCTCCTGGATGAGTCTGCATGGGCATGAATGGTGCTAGACACCGGCGAGGCACTTGGCGAAAAAGCTTCCCGAACGTGTTCATGAGGCCGATGGGCTGGTAGTCGCGAGGGGCCGACCGGTGCTCATTCTTCTAGAGCAAAGACCATGTACGCCTCATTGATGTGGGAGAAGTCCTAGAAGTCCAAGTCATAGAGGGCTGCATTGCCCGCACAAAGTCCGGGCCGACCACCGCCATGCCGCCTTGAGGAATGCCGCACCAAAACCGCCGGGGCCCGAGCCCGACTGGATGGGGAGTCCTTGACCGCGCCTAACACCTCATCGGCCGAGAATGGGAGTGCCAACATGTGAAGGTCGAGCCACAAAGAAAAGGAAGGGAGTGCAGGTCAATCGAGATTGTCCCGTGAACGGGTGTCGATCAAAGTTGTCGCGAGAATTCAAAGATGATGTCCTCTTTGGCCTCCTCCATGAAAGTGTGGCCACCGTGGTGTATCGAAAGTGCATGAAGTTCTTGCGTTTCCCCGTGACACGCCGGAGATGGAAGTACCGTGGTCGACACATTTGCCTCGCGTAGGTGGCGTGTACGAGCACGCTGGCGCGCCATGGTCCTGGCGATGGACGCCAGCGCCAAGGAGTGCACTTTTAGGTCGCGGTGAAGAGTCCGCTCGGAGGCCGAGAGAGTGTGCGTCTCCTGGGCGACATCAAACTCGTAGATGAAGACGCGTGCGGCGTTCAATTGCATGCAGATGCTCCCCACCTTGGAGGCCCTCCACTACTTGAGTGCCTTTGTCGTCGCTCAAAGCTTGAGAGCGATCTGGCGGCATGCCGAGACGTCATGCAGTGGTGGCCCCCAAGCGTCTGCCACAGCTTCAAGGAATCCCGCGAGCTTGGGCCAGACCGGGTCATAGCAAAATCTGGAAGGCCCCCATGTGTCGGCGCCAAAGGATAGGAGAAGAGGCGCGTGGTCGGAGGTGTCTGTAACACCGGTGTTTTTTTGCATCATTTTATAAATCACTAAAAATTTGAACTTTTCGAATTACAACTAAAACTTGATTTATTTCCTGCTAAACCCCATTTTCAAAAACCTCGCATTGAAAAAATCCCACCATATAGAAAATTAGGTTCCTTTTGTTTGTTGCTTGTTGAGCTTTATGGTGGTCGTGGATGCAAGGTAAGTTCTAGATTTAATTATGGAAGAAATTGCATGAGAATGGTTTACGAAGTTTTCATAATATATACAGAGACACGTGTGTAGCAAGTATATATATACATATAAGCACAACAAATAAATATTCTCGACAATGAAAGCCGTGAGTATAAAATGTGCTTATATTAATATTTATAATATATACATATACACTACACATGAAATAATAGAGTTCGGGAAAAAGGTGTACAAATATATATATATTTTATATAAGCACAAGTGAATAAATATTCTCATGAATGCAAGTCAAGATAACTAGTTGGCCTCCCCACGCGTTCTTTGCGGGTATTTCATCTCAAACTTGTGGTTTAAATAAACACAATGACTATATGGACATGTAATGGTATGTTAGATAAAAATCAATAAAATTCATTTACTAACTCTGTAAATAATTATAGAATTACACAACAAATTAGTAGTAAGCACTAAATAACATTATAAGTTAAAATTCAAAGATTAAATTAGAAATTTGTATGATTGCAATATAAATAAATGTAATCAAAATATAGACAAAGTAATCACTTTAAACAAATAATTAATAATTGAACGGAAGCCACTATTTTTTCATCTCCTGTACCAACCGGCCACTATTTTTTCCATCTCCTGCTTGTACCAACCGCCCCACTTGTCGTGGGATATTTTATTGTTTTCTCTGTCGCTTCTTCTCCCCGTGAGGTCCGCACCGCACTGCACCAAAATCCACGCGCCGGAGTCCACTCGCCCCACCACACCGGGCCGTCGACGCCAGCCCACTCGGGCAGGCAGGGTCGGGGGGCTCCTCCTCCCCCGGCAAGCGGCGCCCACGCTTCGCTTCGGGTGCCCCTGCTCTCACGTGGGGCAGGGAGCGGCCCAGTCCGGCCGGCGAGGAGGAGAGGCGGCGGCGGCGCAAAGTAGGGAGCGGCGGCGCTCGCGAGGGCGGAGGATGTAACACCCCTGGTGTTACGTTTTGCTTAGCACTACATTAAAGCTTAAAAGAAATTAACAAAACAAATTTCACAGTTTTTCAAATCTCAACGCACATGAAATGATAAGTAATTCCTATAAACGGAATTTTATAAGTATATATATATATATAGTAGCTCTGCAGCTTGTCGATTATTAAATAGTACCCGAGCACACCGCGCGCAGACCGCGCCTTCCGAGGGTCGCTCCTGCCCGAGCCCCCCTCGCGCGTCGCGCCAGACCGCCCCAGCATCAGCCGCCCGACGGTACACGCCTGCGCCACTGTACGTCTGCGGCACCACGATCCCCCACGAGGCCACGATCCTCCCACCGATTTCAGTCCGTACACCTTCTTTGACCCTTTTTTTTTTTTTTTTTTTCCTTTTGTTCACTGGAGCAAGTTTCGTAGCGTATCGATTTTTTTTCTTTCCATTTTTCTTCACACCGTCTATGTTTTTGTCCTTTTTCACGCAACTTGTTTATTGCGCAAAAGTTCTACAACTTTTCTATTTTTTTTACACATGAGCAGGATTTGCAAATATTAAATTTCAAGGTTGACCGTCCTATTAGTTTAATATCTTCGTGTTTTGTGACAAAATATCTCTCTTTTAGCAAGGATTAGCAAAACTGTATACTCTCCCTTTGAATTCATAAAACTTTTAGAACACAAATATATTATTTGATCATTTGCCTTTCAGGATACACCTATTTGATCTACACATTGTTCTTCAGAACCCAGGTTTCTCATGGACTAGTAATTTAACTGGATTATAAAAACATCTGTTGCATCGTCAATCCTCAAGACAAATTATTTAGACATTATTCAAACCACTCCTCCAGAATATTGGAGGACATAACAGTGTTGGTGATGAACAAATACATCTTTCGAAAGTGACCTTGCTGATCACTACTTTCTAAAATGAGACTCCTCCAAGGCAGAATTCAAAATATTTATTTATCAGTATCTTGTGAGCCTGGTTATCTTGATGGAAAGTTAGGTAATGCAGCAAGTCAGGGCCTTCGTATCTGATAAGAGATCTTGCAAAAAAACACTGAATCATGAATCTTCCATAATAGTAGCATACACTTGCACATTGAATTAATAGTAGACATGTAAAATAGAAACAGCAAAAGGCAAACTGCTAGTGAGTGCAAGCGGCACGCCATTGTTGCTGACGGAGTGCAGATGAAGCCAATGTCTTCTGCTGGTGGAAGAAGGCTAAATAAATTATCAAAAACAGCCATCATTAATGTCAATTATTTGGAATCTAAACAAGCCATAACAAATTAAATGTGTAAAATTGGAAAATTAGCAAGAATGAAAAAGAACCTAATTTCCAATGGAAAGAAATGCAAAATTTATACGCTTGTAAATTATCAATCATAATTAGCCACAAAAACAAGTCAGGAATAGTAGAAGAAACTACCTATGTGAGCAAATCATGAGAAGTAGTAGCTGGAGGAGGATGCTTTAATGCCAGCGACTGGGATCTGCAGCAAAAGAAAAGGGAGAGAGGATAAATAACACTGATGAAACTGTTAGATCTAATCAGGGTGCATAATTAATAAATATGCAGAGTAAAGTGGATTTTGAAAATAGGATGGAGATCTCTGGGATCTGACATAGATGACAAACAAGTAAAATTTATAGATGTGACTACACAAAAAAGAAATTGGCTTGAGACTATAATCTCTAACAAAACTAAAATTTGAAATCAACAGCATGTCCAAACAAGCCGAGCAAAGAAAACAGAAGGGAAGACAAACTGGAGGACTGGATGATGGGGATTAGCTGCTCCCTAGGCCTACTAGGCTAGATCGATCGCTAGTGCAGGGTGAAGGGTGAAGTCATCAATGTTTCAGAAACTTATTGTGCCAAACAACAACCAGTCCACCACTAAAGGCCCTAACAGCACAGCCATACAGAGAAATGCAGCACAACCAAGAAGCAATCACAATATTCAGGTGCTCACATGCAATTGTCAAAAAGCATACCACAATGGATAGCAGTCAGAAACCTTAATAAATCTGTAATATCAACAAGTGCATACATAGATCAAGATAGATAAATCATAAGATCAATGCCAAATTTATGGCTGGGAGAGACAATGATAAGTCTAAAAACTGTAGAGCATTCTCCAACATACCTTTTTTGTGCTAGCGGCACTCCACTGTTGCTGATGGAGTCTAGATGAAACAGACACTTCCTACTGGTGGAGGGCTAACTAAAATGATCAATAACAGACATAACAGGTAGTCCATGGCCACTGCCAGGTAATCCTGATTATAAAAACAGACTAGTAGTAGAAGTTTCTCAGAATCTGTGTGCCTGAAATAATGCACACAAACAACAGAAATTGTTATGGGCGCGCAATCCATACACTGGCCATAAATCACAGGCAAGTTGAATTCATAGATGTGACTACACAAAAAGGAAGTTGATTTGATGCTTCAATCTCTAACTAAATAAAAATATGAACTAACAACATCTCCAAACAAGCCAAGCAAAAGAAAACAAAAATGAGACAGCTTGGAGGACTGGATGCATCTGTGGTGGTGGGAGAAGCCACCAATACAACCTGACTTCATGGGGATCAGCTGCTAGCCTGCTAATAGTGACAGCAGTCACATAGCATAGTTCTTTTTTACAAATATTTCAGTGAAACAAAAACACAAATCAATTCTAGAAAACTGTACCAGCAAAAGCTCAAATAAGTGATGTGATGCAGAAATCAAATTGTCACATAAGCTAGAGCTGATGAAAATTTAGATAATATAAAACCAAATACAAATAGTTCATCTGGGTTGATCGAAAATGGAGATAAGGAGCCTGGTAATCCTTAAACTCAAGACATGAATCTCACTTGAATCAACGTTATGAAGTCATCCGACTAGTCATGATTAGTTGCAAGTCAGGCTGATCGGTGCCATGGCACTGATCTGTGATGTGATACAGTTAGTCCTGATCAGTCGCTGCTGGTGCCATGGCCACTAGGATAGATTAGACGATTTGATAACATTGCCTTGAAAAAGGAGAGGAGATAAGACAAACAAGCTTCTAATTTCAGTGTTAAGTAAATTATTTTTATTATAAACACTAGGTACTTCTAGCTTCCAGGCCTTTCTTGAAAAAAATGGACCAATTCTAGTTATGTGAGTTAAAACCAACAAATACAAAATCCAAGCCGGGTAAATAACTAGAACTCCCAGGCAAATTGGGTAGTACTGGGCATGTAGTACTCCATAGTTTTCAGGAAGAGAAAGTTGTACCAAACACCACCATAGGCCAACCATGCCAAACAGGCAACCATGCTTCCCCAACAAAAAACAAAAACATCACTGCTTTGCCTAACAAGCGGTCCCATTGTTGAGCTTTGAATAGTAAATATGTTTAGTAACAAGTATATCAGCATCCCTCTAGTAATAATTAGCCGAGTGAGAATGTTGTATTGAATTTTTTTATTCAGATGACAAACAATATTTGTCCATGCGTCCTTAAAACAAGCATTATGTGTTCGATATCCCGGCACATCATGTTCTTTCAGAAGTTCAATAAGAAACAACACACCTGGTGAGTCCATCTATAGCTCTCTTTGTTATCCTTAAGCTTGTCACATCTAATAAGAATTTACAAGTTTGGTTTCAATCTGCACTAAACAAAGGCTATTAATTGGGGATGTCAGAAGTACATTGATCATAGAAACTAGTAAGTAGCGATTTGGATTACTTTGACCATAGCAGTGTAATTCAATCATGGTCCAAAATTGAATCTAAAATTCAAATACAGTTGATAGCAATCAGTTCATTAATACATAGACACAATGATTGCAGACTTTGAATCAGAAAAAGATGATTTCGCAACAGCCAATTCATCTTTGTGTGGTCACAGAAATTTGGCATGTATCCTACTAGATGTCATGTGTGATCACAAAAACTATGCAAAATGGTAGTTAAAAGTAAAGTTTGTGAACCATAAAACCCACAATTATTTGTAAGCATATTATCCTATTAGGATAAATGGCATGTGTGATTACGAAAAACATCAGATATGTGCTTCAAAGCACCGAGTTGGTTTTCTAGAAACAATTGAGTGTGAATCAGCCTGGTGACACAAATGAAGCTCAGACTATTTTCCATCCGAATTCTATAGAAATCTAGAACCACATATTCATGAACAAATGTATTTTCTGAAAATAGTTAAACTTACATCATCAGTAAACAATCAAAAGAAAAAAAAGAAAAGACCATAACTCCACCTTGCTGCCGGTGAAGAGGAGCTCCTGGACGTGGTGATTCCTCAATGACTGAGCTGACAATTGAACACTCGCATCAGACCAAGATAAGCCCTAGGAAATGCATCCTGCAATCGAATCATCAAATTGAATCAAAAGAATGGGAAGGGAGGGGAAGATGAAGGGGAGGGGGCGGGACCTGGATCTGGATCTGCCACCATTGTTGTACGAGCACAAGCTGGGGGCCAGGGCAGGACCCGCGGACCTCTGCTGTGCGGCAAAGGATGGAGGGCAGCCGCGCCGTCGTCGTCGTGGGTTGGGAGGCCGGCCACCGGGATGGACGGGGAGCCGAGGCGACAGGGGCCCGTGCCACCACGCCGCTTGGGGCCACGACCCAACGGACCTCTGCTGTGCGGCATCAAGGATGGAGGGCAGCCGCGCCGTTGTCGTCGTGGGAAAGGAGGCCGGCCACCGGGATGGAAGGAGCCGCCGCCGGGCGTAGAGCAGGAGCAGCCGGGTAGGAGGGGAGATGCCGAGCTCGGGGAAACCGGCGGAACCCCATCTTGAAATTAGAATAATAAAAATCGAAATGATAAAGCCCTGGAGAGGGGAACCGGCACGGGAATATCCGAGACACCGAGGTATATATCGGCTTTTTGGCTCGGGTAGTGATTATTAATCGCACCCGCGTATATATATAATACCTATATATATATATATATATATATATATATATATATATATATATATATATATATATTTATTTTGATAAGTATTTTGTTATAGTGTATATATGTTTCTTCCGTTACCTTATATATATATATATGCATGCGTGTGGATTAGTGGCCAAAATAGCAATACAGTTATTTATATGTTTTAGTTAAATCAAAGAAAAGGAAGGAAATTAGAAGGATAATAAGATAGGCCCACGACGCACTTCTGGCAGCTCTGCACCCGCACGCACATGGATCACTTCCGGGCGTCCTGCATGACCACGTCGCTCGCTGCTTGCTGCCTCGCTGCTCCAAATCGATAGTGCCGAGTCCGTCGTCGGCTTGCTGCTTTCCCTGCTGCTGCTGCGCGGTGCTGCCCCCGCCCCTGATTCCGATACAGTGACGACGAGACGTCTCCCTGCCTGCCCTGCTCGCCTGTGTCGTGTGCTGCTGCCTTCTCTGCGTTCGGTCCCGCCGCTGCTGTTGCCACACAATTATCGCAGCACCGAGGTGACGCTTCTCTGCTTCGATGCCGCTGCTCGTCGTGGCGTAGTTGATGGCGTCGCAGCGATTGGATGTTGCTCTGCCTCACCTTGACTCGCTAGTCGACATAGCCGCCTGGTTCACGCTGCCCTGCCACTCAGCTCCAAGAACGTTGCGCCAAAGCTCCTCGTCACGACATCTGCGCGCACGTGTTCATGTTGCTTCCACCGCACGGAGCCATCCGCCTTAAGTACTCGCCCTTCCAATTCATCTAGCCGAAGGCGTTTCACTTCGGCTACACGCACCAGTGAGTAGCTAATGAAGTTAGATAGGCACCGAGCCTGCCTAGAGCCACTGTCGTGCATCGTCGCGGGCCAATTTGGCGGTTTCGTGCCCGTCGGTCGGTTCACCGCCGGGAGCAGAGCAAGGTTAGAAGTAAGCTTGTACAGTCGGTTTTGGTTCGATTAATAACGTCAACGAGCTTGCCTTGACCTCCTATATCCGGTGCTCGCGCTAGGGAACTCGCCTACGACGTGATGACGCGACGGTGTCCGGGGCGGAGCGACGCCGTTCGCGCTGTGCGCACGTGGTCGGGTCACCTCGACACTTCTCCGCCTAAACCGTCTCTACAGGACGATCTTTGGTGAGCCTCTGAAGCTTCGTCGTTATCTCGTTTCCTCCGAGAGCGCGTAGGGTCACCGGAACGTCAGCGTAGCCGCCGAGAACCGCTGCACCGCCGCTGTAGCGCTCGCCTGAGCCAGTCCCGGCATCCAACCGCAGCTCTAGGTTGCCGCCTGCGCCGTAGAGTGTTTTCTGTCTATTAGTTTGGGTCGGAACAACCCCTAGTGGTCGGCGTAGACATCCAGTGCCGCCGCTCGCCGCGCCGTCGTGCGCAGGTTCGTCAAGGACCTCCCCAATGCAAAAGATAAGATAGTATGAGGGCCTTTGTGCGTAAGTCGTGACTGTAAGAACAGTGCTCAATGTTGTTACGTAATAACTAGTTGGTTCAGGGGCCCGTTTGCAAAATTGCTGATGCACGCGTGAGCTCCACGCTGCTGGGCCGGCCTGCTGGCGCACGGCGCCTCGCGTGGACTGCTGGGCTGAATAGCCTACCGCAGGCCCTTTTTCAAAATTGAAAACGTTTTCTAATTTAGTTTCTAAACTAAAGCTTGTTTATTTAATATAGATTTGCGTGGAAATCCAAACGTTATGGAACAAGTTTTGTTAGCTTCCTAAAATCATGATCTACCTGTTAATATCTTTATCTCACATGGTTCTGTAATTTTTGTAGCTCGTGAGCAATAAATTTATTAAAGTAACTAATGTACCTTGGTTTAATATAAATAAAGCAAAGTAAAAGAAATATGTTGAGTTTTATATAACTAGAACGCTTGTTGGGTAAATGACGTTTTGCTTGTCACGTGCTGCAAAGCTTAGTACGTTAGCCTTTGGAACTAGCTCGTTAGCCTGAGAGACGAGACGTGTTCATATCTCCAGAGTTACGATTACCGTTGTATTTACGTCTCTACGTTGCATCCGCGTACATCGTAATAGGAACAACGACGGATCATGAAGTCATCTGGAGTTGCTGAAAAATGGTGCCTTGCCGATCGTGTCCCCCTGCGATGGAATGCTAACTTTGGTTAAATCGTACCCAGGCAAGCCCCGGTTCATAACCCCTACTATTCTGCACTTTATAAAATATGTTTGTGCATTTACGTTTTGAGGAATTGAATGGAAATCCACTTGCATAAATATATCTTTATCCTATGAGTCCTACTAGCATGACAGGTTAGGTGTAGAATGCTATGCTATAGGTTTTTCGTTTGAAGGCAGTGATTTCCGATTACTCGCGAGAGATAGGAAATATTATTTTATTATGATACTATTACATGGATTATATATGGATAATAATTTGGAGACCGGGCAGGGACTGTACTTGGATTTGGATTGGACTTGGTTAGGCAATCTGAGCGAGGCTCGATTGTGCTTGTCTACTGTGTCGATTAAGGACCGCTCGTTGCAATGGAATGGTGGTCAAGTCACGGATCTTATTATCCCGAGCACATACTTGCTTATGGGAGTGGGAAGACCTGTTCTTTTCATGTCGAGGTTTTTCGGCTCTTTCCGTGTCGGCCCGAATGGAGGGGGGAAAGGTTGGAGGTCAAGGACCATCTTGAGTCGGGACTCGGGTAGTGGTGGCTCGGAGTCCAAGTTTGGGGCGGGACACGGAGCCTCGGCGAGGAAATCGTAAGGGGTTAGTCTTTGCTTGCGCGTATTTTTGTAGCGCAAGCGGGGCGTGTGTTTTTCGGGGTACCCAGCTGGGGACATTGATTCGCGAATCGCCGCCGTGTCGGTACGACTTGATTGGTATCTGGCATCGTAGTAAGATATGGAATATGGAAGATGGAATTAAAATTATTGTTCGATGGCTCAACTCTTGCTTGAAAGTAGCAAAGATGCTTACCTAGAATGGTTAGGTAATTGAACTAATCATGACTGCTTATAAAATAAATATAAGGATGCACATTTAGTAATGCTTCTTGCAGCTACAATAAACCCACAAGCCAAATAGCCTTGCATATCCTTGGAGTCTTTTATTTCCTCCTGACGGGTAAGTCTTGCGGAGTACAATTGAGTACTCGGGGTTTTGTTCTACCATTTGCGGGGTAACAGTCTTTGATGAGTGACTTTGTGTGTGGAAATCTCTGGTGGGCTCGGCGAGAATTTCCTTCGCGTTGCGGACTTAGGGTTTATTTTAAAAGTCTCACCAAAAATGTTTTCCAAAGAACTTTTGTATCTTGTCATTAAAATAAAGTTTATTTCAAATGAAAACTTCGATGTATTAAAGTGATGTATGAAATGGTTAAGAATGTTGTAAGATTTACTCTCTCATTTATGATCCTGATGGAAAAATGTGGATTTTCGAGTTCTCCCTTTGGGTGTCTCGACGGAACTGTGTGAATTATTGTGCTCACTTGGGTACTTAGTGTCTAATGGAAGACAAGTACTCTTGGGGGCACATTAAGTCGGCGGTTACGCCCGCGAAGGAGTGAGCTGAACCACCGCGAGAGGCGGGCAGCAGCGCCCTGCCTGTCGGGCTGCGTGGCTCGAATCGGCGGCGCGGCGGAGCTTCCTCGTCGGCGTCGTCCGTCTCTCTCACGCCCGGCGCTTCCCCATGGCTCCTCAATTTGGTGGCGGCGCGGCTCGAAGCGGTGAGCCCGGTGGCGCCGGGACGGAAGCGGCGCAGGCCCACGCCACCTCTCCCTCCTCTGCCTTTTCAGGTGGGCAGAGCATCAATTTTCTTTGCATCGGCGGTGTGAAGTGAAGTCGAAGCCAAGAAGCGGCTGCCTTTTATTTTGCCTTTCGTTTTATGGTGGGCTGCGGCAATTTATGGCGAGGAGGCGGGCGGACGGTGCGGGAAGACCATCGGGCGGACACGGAAGGACATCCTAGTGGAGGAGGTGGGTGGCCGACAAGGTCGGCGAGGAGGCCGCGGGAGGTCGTCGACGGGATAACAAATTCATTGAAATTTCAGTTACTACTCACATGAGCTAATCAGGACGCTGAGAATTCCTAAATAGACCCCTAGTGGGAGATAGGCTTATTGGAGTTTTAGATATGGAATATTGTGCTTATAAAATAAGTACTCAATGGGGAGAAATAGAAAAGGAGAAAGGATAGGAAGGAAATGGAAAAAAGGAAAAGGAAATAGAAAGTAGAAAGAGGTCATGGGCTCAATTCCCCTTCCTTTCTCTTCTGGCCTAGCCTGCTCCTCCTTTCCTTTCATTCCGCGCATCGCGTCGTCGGCCCGGCCAGCGGCAACAACTAATAAACGCCCGCGACTCTCTCCTTTTTCCTTCCATCGCCGACAAGTGGGACCGGGCGTCGGCTCCATCCCCTTCCTCGTTGTCGCGCCGTGACACGGTGCGACACCGTGGCCCCGCTCTGCCGCGTGCCCTACCAGGACGAAGGGCGAGACGACCTCTAAACAGGGGAGCGGCTGGCTCCATCCACAGGACCTCCGCTGTCGTCCACCTCAAGCCCACGCAGCGTCGGAGTGGAGGTAATTGCGCCTGACCCCGCGAGCTTTCTTGGCGGCGCAGCCCCCTCCGATGTGATCGGACGGCGGCGAGAAATCGGGACGGCTCCTCGGCGCGAACGGCGACAAGGGCCTCGGATTCCGTGCGTCCACCCGCGAGCGCGCTTGGTCAATGCGCCGCGCCCACGCCCGCGGACCACCTTGCCGCCATGACCGACAACACGACCGCCGCGGCAAAAGCGGCTCACCGGGCACGTGGACACGCCGGCACAACGCGGCGGCTCGGCGCGGTGGGAGTCTGGCCGGTGAGCTCGGCTGAGCGAGCACGGCCGGCGCGCGGGCATTGCCGCCATGAATGCGGACGACTGCCGTTGTGATCGCACCCTGAGCCAGCCTCGCCGGAGACGAGACCAAACACTGGAGTAATGAGCTATCGACAGAGCACCAGCTGGAACACCACGAGCTCGTAGACGTTGCCGGAAAAGATCAAGAGCCGAGAGAAATATCTCACCGGCGGAGAACATCCATGGCGCCCCTATAAATAGCACGACCGAAGCTCAATCGATCGAGCTATTCCCCTCCCAAGCTCTACCAGCGCCGGGAACTGTTGACACAAAAAGTGCCTCTTGTGTCGCACACACTGACAAGCCGAAGTAGCTAGCTTAACTTGGGTGCCCGGGTGTGTTGAATCGATGGCGTGCCGATCAATTTGACACATAATTGATAAGGAGACAATGTGCAAGATCAGGAACGTGCCTGGTGAGACCAAGACAGTTCCGCTTGTACGGCCTCGAAGCCACTTTCGATGACATATAGCTATAGAAGCTATCTGTCCACAGGTTTATGCATGCATTCGGCAAGTATGTATGAAATATGCATGAGTACAGTTACTGAATGAACATAAGAAGACATGTTTGAATAAGTAAATCGATCATTGAGATACGACATCATAAAGCTCATTGCATAGATCGAATTAATTGACAACATAATAGATAAAAGCAGGTAAATCATAAATATAAATCTAATCTAAATATAACACATGCATAGGTTTCATCCAACTAGTCCGCCGCACGTCTAGCTTTCCTAAACCCGTCTAGCTTAAACCCTTAACAAGCTAATCCACTGCATGATACAACTTGTACAGATCTAAACCACTTCTCGCAACTAGATTAATCCACCGGATGATACAATCTAATCATGGTAAGCTAAAAGCATATATCTAAACAAAATCTATAAATACTCATTACACATGTAAGCATAACCGTGTTCGGCAAGCTTGCCGAATCGGGGTCCATGAAGAAGGAACTCATACGTAAAAACCTTATCAGATTAAACTGATCTCTAGTCCACCGGATGACTAGCTCTAGAGTAACCCAAAGATCTGTATCCACCTAGGATGACCACGATCTGTCAAGATCTAAACGTACACGAACCCACAACATGTAACAACTTAGATTGATCTAAGCTCGACTATGATAGACAAGTAGATCTAGTGATATGATAAGATAAACATCAAAAGCACTAAAGCAACTAGATCTATAATAAGATAAAGCCGAGCCCTATCAATCTAAATTGGGCAAAAGTGTGTGCAAACATAATTAAATAATAAATAAAAGCATGCAACACGTGGTAACTTAATGAATTCATTAGATCTTGCCAAAATCTAATGAAGCTGATAACTAGCTCCAAGCTTGACCTTAGCCCACCGGATGGCTCATGATCAACAAGGAACCTTCTTGTTCCAATAGCTTAAATCCGTCGGACGATACTAAGCGTAAACAAGACTACTTGCAATAATCTAAATCCGGGACGATACTAGACATGGTGCAAGGTTGCCGGTACTTACGAAGGTCAACAGATCGATGATTCCTCTCGCGGTAGATCGACGACACGACTTGGACTCGAAGGGTGGCGCGGAGCTGGGTTTGTTGTATTGATTGGGTAGATCTATTATAGTTGCCACGGGTCTTATATTTATACCCTGGACTTGACACGAGTCCTAACCGACTACGATTACAATAAAGAAAATCTAGCTAAAATAGATTGTGCTCCAAGTCTTCTCAGAGTCGTTGAAGTCGTACGTGGCACGGGCTTTCTCCTGAATAATCTTGCCTCAATGTCCTTAAGCTCGCGAATCACCTTTTGAAGCCATGCACTTGAATTCTCCCTAGACTCACGATTTAGCCAAATAGTAGTGGCCTCCCAAATGCTACAAATACGCCGATCACAAGTTTGTTTGTCGAATGGTTCCTTGCCGAATCGCCTAAGTCTTTGGCCCACCTGTCATCAAGCTTTACCAAATTTTTTGTGTTAACAGGGAATGCGTCTTTGCTCTCTACCAACTCCCCTCTCCATCCATCCTCCCCGAGGAAATCCGATTTCCCCCAAATCGGATGTCCACCACCGCCATGGAAGCCGCCTCTCCGTTCTCTTTTCTGCAGCGTCTCCGCCGAATTCGAGCTCAAGGTGAGTCCATCCAAGGTCCTCTCTTTCAATTTGTGTAGCCAGCAGCTCCATTCCCTCTCCGTATGGCCCTGCTACCGGAGCACCACCGCCGGAACCCGCCGCTCACGCCGTCGACGAGGCAGGAGCCTCAACCCGCCCCCGTGACGGCTACCATCCGGTCCAAGACGAGGACGGGAACCAGGCGAACCCCGCGCGGCGAGAAAAGCATGATGGAAAGCCATCTCCGACGAAGCTCTAACGGAGCGCCGCCGCCTAGAGTGGACGACGAGGACCCGTCCGGCGTCTATGCCGCCAGCCGTAACGGCGTCAAAGGGCAACCAATCAGACGACGACACACACCCCGTACCGTCAGCCCCGTTCCCCTCCGTCACAAGCCAACAGGACGACTTTGTTATACACGTGGCTCCCATGTGGCAGCCACTGTGGCGTCCACCTAGACCCACGTGGCACCCACGTGTAGGGGGGAGATTCCCTGTGTACATTATGTAAATTGCTACATCTACCCGTAAGCAGCTTGTACATAGAACCGTAAAAGTATAATTTCTGATTCGAAAAATTCCTAGAAAATTTTTAAATTCATTATTTGATTTATAGAATTTTATCATGTAATTAGTTCCAATTTTATTACATGATAAAATTATATTATAATATTACCCTCATGATTTAATTAGGGATTAATATTATAAAATCCATATCTCATGCAAATTAACTCCGTTTAGCGTGAAAACGACTTTCATAATGCATCAAACCCATCGCCACCATAATGTTCTATGCTTGTTTTGGTTGCTCTAGTTCAAGCTAGGTTGTCGACGTCTGCGCCGTAGTTCTTCATCGACCCGATTAGGAGCTTCCGTCTGAGGAAAGCTAGAGACGTTCAACGCCGTGCCGATGACCTTAATGAAGTATGATATAATGATGATGACAATAAGATCTCGAGGTCATGGGCCACTATCGTATGCGATGAGATATGAGATGATGATGATGAGCGGATCTTTGTGTGATCTTCCACGATCTTTGTGTGCTTGATGATTATGAGGAGCCGGAGTGCTCGATGTTTATGAATGGTTGTGTGCCTTATGTTATTGAGGGGCTAGGTGCCCATGAATTATTGAGGGGCTAGGTGCCCGGATGTTGATGAGTTGTGGAAAGCATACGATAATAGACATGATGCTTGACTGTGATAATTTGATTAGTCTAGAGTGGTACGAGCGATAACGTAGCTATGGAGATAAGACGGATGACATACTCATCCACATTATCTACGCTCATACATTTATAATTAAGAGTAGCATGAGATCGCCTAATGAACCCTAACCAATAAAAGAGGTGGGTGATAGTAATTCATAGTGAGATGGGTTACTATGGGAATCGCCGTGGAGGGATTTCTGCGGAGAGATACTCGCCTCCCTAAGGACCGGTTTATAGACCTTCTACCTAGTTAACTTTCGTACAGCCACACGCCGGGATGGGGTGGCTTGATTCACACCCCGTTAGGTCATGGTATAATTTCGATCCTAGGTGGCGGCGCGCAGGCAGGATCTATCGGGGAGCGGAACATGGGGGGAAAGTGGCCCCATGGTCCGGTTGGCGTGGTTGCTATGTGATATTCCACGTAAACAATTGAGATATTGATGATATGATTATGAATTATATGAATTATGAATTGTTGAATGAGTTATTGTTGAGCGGTTGTTATGTGATCTTCCGCAATGCTGTGTGCTAGTGGGATGCTATGTGATCTTCCCACTTCCAACCCCCAAGAAATCTTGGTAGGATTATACCAATGCACCTAGGGTAGCACCCAAGCGGGTACGGATCTTGTTAGGCCTGTCTAAGCCAAGTCACGATGGTGAGGGCAATGCCTATCGTGTGGGGAAATTTGTACAACCTCTGCAGAGTTATCTAAATCTATTCGAATAGCCACGTCCTTGGAATAGACAAATGCTAGGCCTGAACATCTATGATTAGATTACACATTGATGAAGACTAACCTGTGGTGCCATGACAGTGATGATATGATACAACCTGGAAACTAGCGAGAGCGGTTTTAGAGACAATGCTAGGGCCCAAACCCTTAATGATTACATCCACCCCTTGGTTGGGACTTGCTGAGTATGTTTGTACTCACCCCTCTATTTTTACAGATATCGGCACATGTGAAGGTAAGCTCGACCACAAGGTAGAGGATAGCATATCGTAGGAGTTCGCGAGGTGTTTGCTTTGGAGAAGGACGTTGAAGCCCAGAATTCATCCAAGCACAAGTTGCCTGTGGAGCACGGGGCAGTGTCATAGTTAATCCACCGCTTCTCGGTTGGCCAACTCTGATATTGTAACCCGGCTTGGTGACCCTTCATCGCCACTGTAAGCCCCTTTCTATCCTATATTTATAAAGCTCAGATTACTATTATTTCTGTATACCATTATCTGTGACTAACATACATATTTGTGCGTTATCCTGGCGCAAACACGTGTGATTAACAACCCATTAAAAGTGAGGCGTGACACTGTCGGAGGATAAGGCTTGTAGGTGGTGGCGAGGGAAAAGCGATAGCCAATCGTCCGACACGAATGCCCTGTCCAGGTGCACCAGCGGCGGTGTGTCCTTGTCGTTCGACCAGGTAAAGTGGCGTCTGTGAAGTTGCAACTCCTGGAGGAAGAGGTCATCGAGCAAGCGCCGGAAATCATGCATCTGATGCCGATGTAGCCTCCCATTGCTCTTGTCTGCGGCATGGTAAATTAGGTTGAAATCCCGCCGACAAGCCAAGAGCACAGGTGTGACGCATCGACGTCTCGTAGCTCCAGGAGGAACGACACCTTGTCCACCCGCGTCACTGGCCCGTACACGTTCGTTAAGCAATAATGCGCCCCCCTACCCCAAAGGCGAGAACAGGCATACGGTGACAGAGAACCGCCAAGTAGGCGAAACGACGGCATCCTAGACACTCAAGCTTCCACGGTAATGGCCCCTCCCGCCACCCCACGTAAGGTAAGAAGGCGTGTCGAAGTCAAAGCTTGTTAAATCCATGTTGTTAAATACAAACACATTGACTCCTCGAAGGCAAGCAAGGGATCTTTGTAAGTGCAATCAAGCTCTAAGTGGGTTTTGGCGTTGATGACCACCGAATTAGGGGACTAATGAGGTTTACGAAGATGACATGCGGGGAATAAAATGTGGAGTTGATGTACAGGTCCAAAGGTGTCCCATGAGCTAGATGGTGGTGTTTCCGATCAAGGCGTTTAAATTATTTCATATTTTGAATCTTGAGTTTAGGAAATGTCGTACTATCAAGAGGATCCTAGGATTCTCGGTACCTGTGGACCAAGTGCTCTAAACTTCAAATCTGTCACAAAACTCAACTCCAAGCACGATCGGCCGGCAAATCTTCAAGTTTCACACCTTTTCTTGACAGGCTAGCGCGGCGATCTTTGCGAATGGTGCGGCGATGCCGCGTGTTAAAATCTTGGCGATGCCACGCTTAACTCCGACCGTTGGGTCCGTGGGGTATAAATACCCATTCTACCCCTCCCACAACGGTCACCTGGCTCAGACCTTCTTCTTCCTCGTGAAAAACAGCCAGCTCTCACCTCTTGCTCTCTCTCTCACCTCCATTGAAGCACCTTGAGCTCCCCACTCAATCTCTCACTTCCCACCGGGGATTTTTTTTTTTTGAGGAAAAGGCAGCAAACTTCGATTGGAGACCGGATCTACTACTTCCCCCACTCAAAAGAGCATTTGGTTCACGTTTGGCGGGAACCTAGGGTTCTTTACTCTTGGAGCTTGCTCCTAGGCGGCTAGGCGTCGCCCTTGAGCTTGCCCCCTTCGTGTGGCGGCCTTGGGAGGTTTGTAACCTCACACAAAATCAATATATTACCCCACATCTCTAGGGTTAACTCCCTAGACTTGTGAACGAGGGAAAAAGCAAGCCGGTGGGCAAGCTAAGCCTTGTGTGGCAACCTCAACAACGTGGGCGTAACCCGGCACATGTGGCGACGGTGAACCACGGGATAAATCCTTGTGTCACTTGTGTTCTTTACATTCTTGCATATTTATCTTGTGAGCTAGGGTTTCGTCCCGATCTATCTTGTTCTTGGCGTTTACGTCATACTTGGTTAGTTTTCTGTGAGGTACTTGTGTGCAGGAACAAAGGTGAATCACCATCTCTAAGGATACAGCTCTCCAATTCACCTCGAGGTCACCTCTGGGAAGTGACCCGCGGCAGTGCCGCTTGTGGACGCGGCAGTGCCGCGCCTCCCTGGCCGAGAGAAGTTCTTTCTCTGTTTCTGTCTTTGTCTGTCAGCTTCACGCGGCAGTGCCGTGCCTATACGCGGCAGTGCCGCGTATATTTATACTGACAGCTTGCTGAAGTTTTAACAGGTCGATTTTAGGGGATAAGCCTATTCACCTCTGTAGGCACAAAAATCCTACTCCCTGCGCCGCACACACTGACAAGCCGGAATAGCTGGCTTTACTCTGCCCGAGTGTCTTGAATCGAAGGCGTGCGATCAATTTGACCTTGTTAATTGACAAGGAGGTAAACGTGAGATCACGGAACATGCACGGTGAGACCAAGACAGTTCGCATGCATGGCTCTAAGGCGGATGTAAAGACATATAGCTATGAAAGCTATCTGTCGATGAATAATGAATGCATTCGGTAAACATATATGAAGATATGATGTAATAACAAATGCTAGAATGATCAAAAAGACATGTTTGAACAAATAAAGTCGATCATTATGATGTGCTATTGTACGACTCTATTGCATAGATCGAATTAATTGACAACATAATAAATAAAAAGAAATATAAATCATAAACATCATTATAGATATTCATGACACGTGAAAGCATAACCGTGTTAAACAAGCTTGCCGAATCGGGGTCCATGAAGAAGGAACTACCCTATGTAAAAACCTATCAAATTAAACCGATCTCTAGTCCACCTGATGACTAGCTCTAGAGTAACCCAAAGATGCGTATCCACCGGATGATGACACCGGTCTGTCAAGACCTAAACGTATACAAACCCACAACATGTAACAACTTAGATTGATCTATCTCGGCTATGATAAGCGAGATAGATCTAGCGGCCTGATAAGATGAACAATGAAAGTACTAAAAGCAACTAGATCTATGATAAGATAAAGTCGAGACTTCTCAATCTAAATTGGGCAAAAGTGTGTGCAAACATAATTGAATAAATAAATTGAAAGCATTGCAAACACGTGGTAACTTAATGAATTCATTAGATCTTGCCAAAATCTAATGAAGCCGATAACTAGCTCTTAGCGGACCTTAGCCCACCGGATGGCTCAAGATCGACAAAAGAACCCTCTTGCCCCCGATAGCTTAAATCCGCCTGACGATACTAAGTGTGAACAAGACTTCTTGCAATAATCTAAATCCGCTGACGATACTAGACATGGTGCAAGGTTGCCGGTACTTACGGAGGTCGGCGGGTCGATGAATCCTCTCGATGATAGATCGGCGACACGACCGGACTCGAAGGGTGGCGGAGCCAAGGCACGGAGTTGGGTTTGTTGTATTTGATTTGGTAGATTGTTTACGATTTGCCGGGGTCTTATATTTATACTCTAGGCTTTGACGAGTCCTAACTAATTACGAATAAATGTAACTAAATATCTAGCTAAGATACATTGTCCTCCAAGTCTTCTCGGAGTCATGAAATTGCACGTGACGTGGGCCCTCATCCTCGAATATCTCCCTTGACGCTCCACGCTTGCTGAACCATCTCATGCTCAGCTCCTTCTCGGACTCAGGTTCCTCAGCCGAATAACAGTGACTTCCCGAATGCTACAGCGTCACTGCTTGTCTTTTGCTAGCCGAATGACCTCTTACCGAATCATCGTGTACTGGTCCATCAGTCATCTAGGCCTTACCAAATTTTGGTGTTAACATATGCCCCCTCAATTTTAGAGTAAAAGAGGCTCTTTTGCTCTGAAATTGACCACGATCTGCTAAAACTCGGGCCAAGCCTTTTAACTAGGCTAAAAACTACTGAGGCCCATTTTCTAGAAGTCTCCTGCAGCACTGTTTCAACCCTTCAGTCGCCCTTTGGGACTCGTACCACTGAAATCTCCCCCAATGTGAATCGGCAAGCCAAGTCGCTTCTGTTTCTCAAGATAAATACCGAACAGGCCCCTTTAACTTTCTAATCACTTTAGATCTCCTTGGTCTCCTTAGTGCATAAACACGGGCAAACTTCTTCAGTAGTCATCCAGATCTCTTTCCGTCAAGATCTAAAGTGTTCGGCTGGCTCTTGCCTCTCTCCAATGGAGTAAGTTCCTTGTCATTTGTATTTTCATGTCCTTATATACCGAATCCAATCTTTTCCCTCTTCTTGATGACACTTGAAGCCCTCGTGATGCCGAGATTGCTGAACTCCGCCGCCAACTCGCAGTAGTGCAGGAGGCACTCAGGTTGGAGCGCGAGGCGCACGAGCAAGCTGTCGAAGACATGGAAGACATCGAAGAGGATCTGGACATTTTTGCAAGAAACCAGAACTTTTATGAATGGAACTTCAATCGTAAGTCCTCAAGATTGGTTCTCATGTTATTTCTTCTTCCGTAATTTGCTTTTGGTTATCATCCCTTCTTAATCCTTTTGAAGGCTTGCTGAGAAGGTTTGCCCTTCTGATTGGCGCATCTCGTCGGATGATTGAGATGGTAGAAACACCAGGTCCTGACCGCCCAATGAGGATGCAGACCGCTTTCAGGCGTCTGAAGGATGTCTACAATAGTCTCTTTGATTAGGAAGAAATGTAGAAAAAATGATATGTAATCCTCAGACGCATGGTTCTTCTTTGGTCAATAAAATCGGTTTTAGTTCCACTTCACGTGGCTTGTCTTTATGAACTGATCTTTCGCCTTTAACTTCACCGTCCTAGTATTGAATTGAACTTTGCCGAATGACCCTTTCACCATACGATTGGAAAAAGCCCAAATAACCCGGCCCACTTATTACCTGGTCCAGTATGCTCTTAAGCCCATATGACGGTCTTTTCATGGCTATGCAATCTGACTTATAAAATAACTCCCATGATTATTTCCAAAACAAAAAACCGCTCTTGCTTTCCAATCTGTTCACCTTCTTCCTTCTGAAGCGGAAAAAACCCTCAATCTCGGCGAGGATCCATGGCGGTGGCGATAACAACCACGACAAGCGTCGGTGAGGGCGAAGCAAGTGGGAGCCGAGTTCCTCGTCGGCAACGTCTTGAGTAAGAAAATTTATTCCCCCCTTTTAGCGACTCATTTACTTGTTCATCTTCTTGTTTTTCAATCCGACCAATATTCCTCTCGATTTGATTTCCCCTTCTTTTTTTAGTCGGACCGATTCTCATTCCTGCCTCCTCAATGCCTGCTCCAAGCTCTCCTCTTCCCCAACCAGAATCTTCTTCCCCATCTTTGGAGTATCTATCTGACTCTGAGGAAGATTTGTGGTACCGCCAGGAGAAGAAGAAGAAGGAGATTATCAAGGAGTTTGGCGAGTACTCCATGAATGCCTGCATCAAGAATCTTGATCAAGAAGATTCCATCAAGCAGCTCTGCAAAGACCAACACCGTCGGTTTCAGATCCGGATTCTATTTCTTGCATTGTATCCTTTCTATCGGCGTTACGTTGGTCTATCACAGCCTTGTTTGAAGAAAACCAGCAGCTTCTAGCAGAAATCGCTCGGTTGCAGGCTGACAATGCGCGTTTGACGGCAGTCGCCATCCGTGCTGCTGAGAAGGTGAAGGCCCGAGGCGAGACAGTAGCAGAACGCCTTGAAGACGTGGCAGATAACCGCATGAACGACGTCGCCATTGTAGGGATGCATCTAGGTGCGGCCATGAGTCTAACGGCTCTGTCAACTCAGACTGGTGAAGATTACTCCATCTACCCAGTCGGCTTTCGTGAAGCTCCAGAGGACATTGACAACATTGAAGAGTCCATGAACGTGTATGAAGACCATGCTACCGCTGTAGCTTTATCCAATGATCCCCAAGCTGTCTTTAACCTCTTGGAGGATTAGTTTGTATCTAGGATGAACAATGAAATCCTTTTCCAGCTGGGTCTTTTAATTCCTTTATTGTACAATCTGGAATACTTGCCGAATCAATGCTGACGAACCAACGATTACCGAACGGATGACGTCATCACTAGCCGGATATTAAAATCTTACTTCCGGTTAAATCGTAAGCACTGTTCACCTGTGGCATTGAATACGCTTTCACTTTTCCTTTTCCCAACAAACCAACCAGGGGTAGAAATGTCAGTCCGAGGGAAGGTGAAACGTCTCCAACAAGCAACCTTTAAAAGAATATTTTATCGGCTAACTGATGCATTACGCAAAACACTTGACTTCTTGGATATAGTGATTAATCTGTTACCAGTGAAACCATCAATGCCACGAGTGTAAAAGCCCTTCGACAAAATCAGGAAAACCACGAAAGGAAAGTGAAGATCTGTAACCAAGATTATGCCGAATAACATCTAGGATTAGGACCAAGTAGAAATCCTCCCGATGTATTCGGCAATACTTTGTAACATGTTTACGGAACTCTTGAATAAAAACCTTTACGTCTTCACATTGTTGCTTTTATATTTTTTGCACTAAAGGCGACATAACAATATTTATGCCGGCTTTTTCTCCAATTCTATGGAGTATTTTTTACGCTAAAAGGCGATGATTTACACATCGGCTATGTCTCATGAATAGAACAAATCTCTTTGCTCAAAACCATTAAACTCATACGTGTCGGCCAATCACATTTGGCAATAACTCGATTCTTTAAAAGCCGACACGAAATCTCTCTTTAGAAATTACTATGAGAGCCGACTATCTCGATCGGTTTGTTGGTCTTTATAGCGAAAGTGTGGGGACCTTCTTCCCACTCTCTTCCCGAAGCACTCCACGCCTTCATATTCCCGAGCGATGGCTCGATAGCGGCAATGCTTACCGAATCGTCGGCTTGAACTATCTCGACATCATCACCGTTCCACCGGATGAGGACTTGATGCATGGTGGATGGAACACAACGATTAGCATGGATCCAATCTCTTCCAAGTAATAAGGCTGTAGGACCCCTTACTATCGACCACAAAAGAAGGTAGTGATCAAAGTCTTTGAGCCGATCATCAACTCAACGTGAACGGCTCCATGGGTATCGAAGGATTTCCGGTGAAGTCCCCGAGCACAATGTCCGTCCGTCTTGAGCAAATCCTCCTTGGTCATCCCGGACTTTACGAAAGTTGTATATGGCATAATATTGATTGCGGCTCCCCATCAACGAACATATGAGTCGAGGTTTTCCATTCACATATCCCTTCAAGTAAAGAGGCTTCAAATGATTGTGCTTCCTAGGCACATCGAACACGACTTGTCTTGATAGAGCCAACTCGTCCTAGGAGATCAATCATCTCTTTGTTATCAAAATCAGAATAAACCTCTTCATCTGAATAGGCATCTTGTTCCTCTGGATCATCAGTGACTTGCTCTGTAGGAGCTGCAAACTCTATAGGAATGAAGAACACCATGCTAACATATGCCGAACGCCCACTTGCCGAATATTCTTCTGCCGAATGACTGGCTTCCTGAGTTTTCTTCTTTGGGCGCCATACTTGTTTGCGTTCGGCTGTTGCTTCCTTGAGCTCCTTGTTCCTGAGGCATTGGACTCTTCTCTTCTGGCTCTTCCTTAGACCAGGAGGGCACCACTGTCCCTTTTGCCACACATACTCTTGAGGGGAGTCCATGTCGTCATCAGAATCCTCTACATCAGCCCATGCTTGATCTGCAATCCTTTTACTGACGTGAGGTGTACTGTCTTTATTTTTTAAGCGTCGATCATCCTCTAGGAAGCGTGCCCCCAGTCTTTCTTGGATGGGACGGCGGTTGACTCGTGCCTGTCGGTACCCGTGGTATTGCTCACTGCATTCAGGGCAATTATTCCTAGCGGGCAACTTCAAGCCTTCATTCCAACAATGCCTAAAGAAAGGACAGTCCCAATGAGACTCCTCTTGCTCTTTCATGTACTCCTCCTGCTCTCGGTGGTACATCTCCTCCTCATACCTCTGCTGTTCTCTTGCAAGCTGTTGATCTCTACGATATTGCTTCTCTTCTTTGTCTTTGCCACTTGTTCAAGCGTTATACGAGATGTCACCCTTGGTTTTGGAGGTTTCTCCTTCTTACGTTCGGTTATTTGGGAACCGAACACGATCTTCTTGGAGCTCAACACTAGACACCCACTGCGACTAGGGTCAACTGAACCACTTTGCTTTGCCCTTTCAGAAGTCAGCACTTTCATTGGGCCTTTGCCCTTAGGATCACTAGCAGAAACCATGCATGTATCGAAAGCAACCATGCCTGCAGGGAAGGGTTCCTTATCCACTTTCATCTTTGTTGTTGAACTTAAGGAGCCCCCACAGATAGCCCTCTGGAATCTGTTTGCTTGAAGATTCGGCGTCGATGATGTTGTGAGTAATCATGTCATGGAAACCACAATATTTGCCAGTCTTGACCCAATCCGGACGCTTCATAGAATGATTCTCTGGTAGCTTGATGCGTCCTTCCTTGACCAAGAACTCAAAGAGCTTTTCCGACTTGGAGACGTCGAAGTCATATGCCCCCTTGAGTGTCTTCATCCAGCATTTGGTTAACCTGGACGGGCTCCTTGCCCCAAGCAAATTCGGCGGTTGCTATGTCCTCCCCGGCCATCATCTTCGTCTTCACCCTCTTCCGGGAAGTGGTTGTATGTCCGAAAAGACACGTTGCCCCCTTTTCAAAAAAGGTGTCCTTCTTGATGCTCGAACTGATTGGCCATGAGTGACGAGCGCCTTGAGAGTTGTCCTAGGTCATCAAACTCCATGCCGGCTAGCTTTTCCCTGATGGCTGGGTGCATTCCCCGAATGGCTACAGCCGGCAACTGATGGTCTGGCAAGCTCAAAGAGTAGCAGGAATTCTTTGTCTCCCCTGAACCTACGCAAAAGAACTCTTGTGGTATCTCTTTATACTACGTGTCAACCCCATCAAGTCAACGAGCTCTTTTTCATTGGAGCATTTGTAGAAGTACGAATGGAATTTGTCTTCCATTTCGGACCATGTTCCAATAGAATTGGCCGGCAATGTGGCAAACCATGTAAAAGCCACCACAAGAGATGATGGGAAGAAGCGAATCCTCCATGCTTCATCATTGGCAAGCTCTCCCAACTGAATCAGATACCGACTAATGTGTTCGGTAGGAGAGGTGTCGTCTTGTCCAGAGAACTTGGTCAAGTCAGTTGGAGGTTTCAGTCTTGAAGGAAGCGCCACTCTGTTGTACCAATCAGGATAGAGTGACCGATACACATAGGGCCGATTCTTGGGCTTGATCCCAAATTGGTGTTGCATCATATCGGCCATCCTTGCTAGGAGTATATCCATATTTGAATTCGTGGTCCATGAAATTGTCCCGGCCGCCCAAAATTGGCTTATACCGAGATTTGGCATAGCATGAATTGTGGAGTAGTCAACGAACTCTTGTGTAACCCGGGGCCAAAAGGATTTCTCTCGCAACCCACCGCCATTGGAGCTATTGAGTATGTGTTGTATCTTTGGAGGATTCCCAGTGCACCGAACGCCGCTTCTCCATGAGTCCCGGCTCCGGACCCCTCTGGTTTTTTCGGTGTCTTGTTCTCTCCCAGTTCTTGATTTGTAGCTCCATTCTTTGGTGGTGGCTTAGGCGTATGTATGTATCTTGGCCCCCGAAGCTCACCAAGCCGAGTCTCAAAGTGTTGATCAAACTCGGGTCTAAAGCTAGCCTTCATGATATCACGAAAAGTGTTGAAGAACGCCGTATTGTGATTAGTCATTGCTCTCCCAACGGCAATTACAACAATCTCTTCCATCCGACGAATTTCTTCAGGACTTGGTTCTTCATCTTCCTTTCCTCCCCCTCTTACGTGTCGAATCGTTTGAGCATATTCCTTATCACCGGACATCACTATCTTTGGAAGATCTGTCTTTTGGATGATTGTGCCGCTCTTGTGCTTGGAGAAGCATGACATGCACTTTAGGCTTCCAAATCAAATTTTGGTGTTAACACCCCCTCTAGGCTTCCATCGGATCCTACAAGTTGTATCGGAGCTTGGATACTTGTATACGCTTCACCGCGTGAAGTATGGACGCACCTGAGGGATCGAAGAAAGGAGGCAAGACCACCACTCCGTGGAGGAGGTGGAGGCCAGCCCGAGGCGAGCTTTCTCTCGTTACGACTAGCGAGAGCACCATCAAGGGTGATGCTACCGACCACGAGAGAAAAGCCGCAAGACAAGCGAGACGAAATGCAAGAAGGCAAGAACGAGAGAAGAAGAGGCTAGAAGAGCAAGCTAGCGTCAAGCTTGCCGAGAAGCTTCAAAGAAAAGATCAAAGAAGAATGATTCGTGAGGCAAGGGCTGCTAGAAGGGCAGCAAGAGAAAAGCAAAGACAAGAAGAAGAAGCGAGTCAAGTGAGCTATCAAGTAGCTCGATGATGGAGATGATGACATCTCCTACAACAAGAAGAAGAAAGAAAAGAAGAAGGATGATGGGCGGTGTCAACAACAACAAGTTCGCCGCCATATCCTTCAACTATTCTTCTTATTTGACTAACCGCGATAAGAAGTCATTCATCAATCACTATGTAAAAAAGGCTAATAACCGCCCGGTGAGCCCGGAGACGTCGCTAATAACGGCGTGCGTGTTTGTGACATTACCGACGCGGGGCTGGGTGGCGTCGATAATAAGCGTCGGATGGTCCCACAGGACCAATACGGCGTCGATAATAGGAGGTCATTACAGACGCTGCGTGTTCATGTAACGCGTCTGTTTTCTTAATCCGCACGCGTTTTCCTTGGCCGGGCACGACGCGAGCGGCTACGGCAGACGCTTTTTAAAACCGAGTGTCAGCGAGAATTCAACGTATCTCGAACCGCGCGTTTCATCACAGGCGTATTTTCGAGACCGATCGACCGTGGATGCAACCCCTAATTCGTGTTTTTTACTTACGACACCTTTTCCGCCGCCCGTGCGGCATGCAGATTCACGAGTATTACAGACGCGGCGTGGATTCACGAGACTTCGGCGTGGTCGATACCCGTCCGTGTTGCTTGACACCGTGCATGCACGCGTCGCGTAGATACGGCGCTTGGAACGAAGACAAAGGGTGCATGCGACCACGTAAACTAAAAAGTCGCGGCGTTTATTTTCGGACGAGTTGTGTTAGGAGGTGTCTCGTACATGTCCCAACCACTACCGACGCGTTTATTTTCGACGAGTTGTGTTATCGGGTGTCCGTACATGTCACAACCACTACCGACGCGTTTATTTTAGACGAGTTTAGGAGGTGTTTGTCGCAACCACTACCGAGCGCGTTTATTTTCGTGAGTTGTGTTAGCGGTACATGTCGCGACTTCTACCGGCCAGCGTATAGTTTCGCACGAGTTGTGTTATCGGGTGTCTACGTACATGTCTCGACCACTACCGATCTGGCGTATAGTTTGGGCGAGATGTGTAGCGGTGTACGTACATGTCGCAACCGCTACCGACGCGCGGTCATTGACACGCGTCACACGCGAGCAATTTGGCGGGGGCGCATCCGGTTTTGAGCGGGCCTCCGCTTCCGCTCTGCGGCCGGCCTTCCTTTGGGCCTGAATTTGGACCTGCATGTTAGGCCCGTTCTCTTGTGGTACAACGAGCTGGGCCGTTTCCGTGGCGATGGATGTCGGCATGCGTGTGTAAGTGGCGGCCATCCGCGGCAGCGCCCACGTTCGTTGGGTTCTGAGGGCGTATGTGGTACCATATATGCATAACTATAGTACTCCTACCTAAAAAAAGCGAGATATGCGTTTGTAAAGCGCACCGGTTAGGGTTATCTATTAGCGGCGATTCTTTAGTACGTCTTTGTACCTTGTACGTGCGTTCGGGTTAAACTGCTCGGGTTCTGCGGATATATATAAAGGCGTTCTTTGCCACACACTTGAGCACCGTCTCTCTCTGGCGGTGGCGGCACACCGCGAGGGGGGCAGCGGAGCGCGACGCCGGGGCGGCGGCTGCGTTGGTGTGTGCTCCGCCATATCGGTATGTAAGTACTCGCGGGCGTGCTTAGAGCTCTCCTCCTTTGTCACCGCGTTCCTCTCGGCATTATATTGGTGCTCGTGGGTTTCGGGCGGCGGCGCAAGAAGGGCGTCGGCGTGCTCCGGCCGCCATCTTCGTGTCGGCGTGCTCGCCCGACCACTGCGGGATTTCGCCGGTGGCGGGCCGTGCTCGCCCGGCTACGCAAGGGGTCGCCGGTATGGTGGTCGGCCGATCTCTCGAATCAGGTGAGCAAACCTAGCTACGACGCTTCTAATTAAAATACAATAGTGCTTACGCATCGATTAATGCATAATGGCTGAGATAGAATTAAAGCATCTAGTTGTTGGCAACAATATCTTGACTTAAATTGGTGAGGATTTCTTCCATTTCCACCATGCTTAATTTTGTAGACGATGGGGGATCGAAGCCCTTTGGATGTACCGGGTGAGACGCGATCGTCGTGAGTACATAGATGGGTTGCAATCTTTCCTAGCCTGCTGCGGAGGCCGATATGCGCGAGACCCGGATGCCGGGTTTGTGGTGCCCATGTGTGGGACTGCGGGAACCGGATGCAATACTTGAGTTCGTTTACGATCCATGCCCACCTAATCCTTCGAGGTTTCATGGCTGGGTACACAAGTTGGAACAAGCATGGAGAAGGTGTCAACGACGGAGAACAAGCGCGAGGTTCACGAAAGTGGTGCCGGTGGCGAGGAAGAAGCGGCATTTGAGGATGACGAAATAATTCGCGATGATGAAGTAGCGAGCTTGCTGCGAGCCCCGTCCCTACTTGTTGAGGATATGGACAAGTTCTTTGCGTGATGGCATAGGCTATGATGAATACACTGGCTGAAGAGTTGAAGAAGCTGGAATAGCTCTTGAAAGATATGAGGACACCACTCTCTTCGCCTAGCGTAAAGAGTTTTTCCAAGCTATCTGGTACACTAAAGCTTCTCCAACTCAAAGGCGAGAGAACCATTGGACCGACAAGAGCTTTAGACAATTGCTAGGGGTGATTGGGGATATGCTTCCCCACGTAATGTGTTGCCAAAGACGACATATGAGGCCAAAAAGATCGTTTGTCCACTTTGGGATTGAAGTTCGAGAAAATTCATGCTTGCATGTATGATCGCATCTGTTCCGGGTGACTATGCAAATCTTGTTGCATGCCCCAAGTGTAAAACCTCTCGTTACAAGCGAACAACGATGATGGTGAAGAAGGCGGGGAGGTGCGCCGTAAAGTTCCTCGGAAGGTTGCATGGTACTTTCAATAATTCCTCGCCTAAAACGTCTTTTTGCAACCTCAGGGGCCTTACGACTAATGACATGGCACTTTCGGATGGCGGAAGCGTGATGATTATATAAGGCACCCAGCCGGATGGTATTCGATGGCGGGACATTGATCACAAACATAAAACTTTTTCTCGATGACCCAAGGAATATTCGGTTTGCACCGAGCACGGATGGCATGAACCCCTTTGGTAACATGAGTAGCACACATAGTGTCCGGCGGTGCTATTAACTATCTACAATCTTCCACCGTGGGCTATGTAACACGAGGAGGTACATGATGATGTCGGTCTTGATCTCTGGTCCTCATCGGCCGGGTATTGACATCGATGTGTACCGAGGCCGCTTGTTGGCGATCTCAAGGAGCTCGGAAAGAGGGTGGTGTCGGTGTGTACGATGCTTACAAGAGAGCGCTTCAATTTACGGGCCCCGCTCTTCACCACAATCATCGATATTCCAGGACACGTAGCGTGTCCGGGCGAGCAAAGGAGAGAAAGACGCTTTCATTGCTTAGACGACACCGAGACCGCTTTGGCTTAATAACTCAAAGAAGAGGGTTTATGTAAAGCACCGACGTTTCCTTCCTACAAAGCATCCATACCGTGAGATGAAATGTCGGTTTGATGGGACGAAGGAGAAAGCAAATTGCACCAAGGCATTTCAATGGGGAACAGGTTTACGGCGGGTGGTAAAGGATACGACCGCCCCTGACGAACCAAAGGAAACAAAGAGAAAGAGAAAGAGAAAGCAGCTCGAAGAGCCGAAAACCGCAAAAAAAGCCTGCCCGATAAGAAGAGGTGGAAGAAAATGTTAATCCTATGGGAGCTACCTTCTTTGGAAAGACATAGCGGTTTGCCACAAAGCATAGATATCATGCACGTGAAAAAGAACGTCTTTGGAAGTTTGCTTGGGACACTCATGAATGACAAATGGAAATCGAAGGACCATGATAAAGCAAGAGCTGACCTAGGGAGATGGACATAAGGCCCAAGCTCCTTCCTAACGACGAAAAACGGTGCCCGTCCACCTTTGTCCGCCATAAACCCGACCCGTCGAGAGAGAGCGGGGAGTTGTGCGACTTCTTTCGTAGTGTCAAACTTCCCTCTGGATACGCAGCCAGTCCGGAAACTTGTGCTGCTAAAGAGAACAAAATGCTTCCGATGAAGGCTCACGATTGCGATGTCATGCTCACGACGATGCTTGCGGTCGGGATCCTAAACATATTGCCGGAAAGGTCCGAAAGGCTATCATCGACCTCTGCGCCTTCTTTAATGCAATCTCTTAGAAGGTGATCGACGAACGAAAACCGAACGATCTTGAAAAGAACATGTGTGACACGATGTGTCTCCTTGAGGCTTACTTCCCGCCGACTTTCTTCGACATATCCGTCCATCTCATGGTCCATCCGGTTAAGGAGATCGGGTATCTTGGACCGATGTACCTCCACCACATGTATCCGTATGAGAGATTTATGAGTACTCAATAGGTTTTGAAAGAGTCGGGTTCACCACGGGGAAGCATGGCACAGTGCTTGTTGGTGTTTCTTACGCACCGCAGAGAAATCCGCATAGCGCCGCGGAAATACCGTTGTAGCACTTCACCCGGTGGTAAGCGGGGTATCGTATTTTACACAAGGACGGTTCTTGCCACAGGGCTTTTACAGTGCCGTGTCAACCTAAGGCAAGGGTATGTTTTCTAAGAGTAGCAAGGTATCTATAGGCTAAGTTTTCGGTGATTTCTAGAGTCCGGCGTCTACTTACCGGGCACCGGCCAACGCCCAACCCAGGCGACTTCCGGCAATTAGCAACTGCGCCACACCCGAACGTGGGGGGATTTCAAGGGACGGACAAGGCTTGTCACGACCAAGCCGCCTACCCCCTCAACCGTGGGATGCGCCACAAAAGGTAGGTGAACGCTAGTCCAAACACCACGTTTGCACTATTGGTCACGCAGTTCTTGATGTTGGCCAAGGTTCTCCGGTCAAAAGAGTTCCTTCACCAAGAACTAACGCTCTTAACGAGATAATCTACCAATCCCGCAAGTCTACAACAGCTAAGAAATATCTGAAAGAAATTAAGTAGCTGCAAGATAATCATAAGACTCCTTACCAAAGTGTAAGTAGCTTGCGGAGGTACAAGCCGGGGCGGTGTACCGACAAGTCCCAAGACTCCGTCCTCCTAGGAACCGCGGAACACCGAGGGCGAACCGGCAACTCCGGGTAGAAAGAACAAAGCTCCTTTCTAGCTTTTCCCTCTCTCACTCTCTAGAATTAGAAGAAGATATAGAAGAAGTAGAAGAAGAAGAAGAACTAATTCTACTCTCTTGCACAAGTGGACTTGGTTTCTCCTTTGAATTGTTGTGTAGAGGGTGAAGGAGGGAGCTATTTATACAAAAAAGGGGAGGGGCCTAAGTGCTAAAATCACCAAAACCGACCTAGGAAAACCTTCCATATCCGCCAAACCGACCATCCAACGTCGGTAGTGTCCGTTTTAGAAGGTAACAAACCGCCTCCCCGGTCCGGGCCCGAACCGCCTCGGCCGGGATGCGGCCACACCAGGTGGTCTTGGCGCGCCCTGCCCGGGGCCGGCCGGGCTCGAACCCGGCGGCAGGCCGGGCCTCCTTGCTGTGAAAAGTTGTCGGGTGGTCTTGGCCTGCCTTGGTTTTGACGTTTTGTCCCGATTCTTGTTTGGGCTTGCCATTTGCTTCTTTGGGCCTTTTTCTATTTATTGATTTTATTTCTTTTTCTTTGTATTTTTGGCCCAAAGTGATCATTCTTGAGTTGGTACCTGCAAGTCCAAATAAACACCAAAACTTTGGAATATGTTAGTTGAAATCCCTATTTCTAGGTTGTTTTGGTGTTATGTTGACGGTGTTTAATTTGCAGTTGGTTACCGTCAACAAACTCCCCCACACTTAGCCCTTTACTCGTCCTCGAGTGAAGGCATAGGGACTAAAGTGGTTCAATCTCCAAGATGTAAGCTTGCATATAGGTTATTCCGAGCCTCACCTGCCTTGTGAGCATTCATGGTGGCTACCAAGCTATCTTAGAACAATTGAGCAATGGAATAGCATGAACTTCTATCTTCTTGCTATTACTCATGCGCAAAGACTTGGTAAGTTTTTGAATTTTTGAAAGAAATAGCATTGCTCTTTATGGTATTGACTCTCACAAAGTCACTCTTGTTTGAACTTTCCTCTCAAAGCACTCTTGTTTGTATCACTCTCACTCATCCTATTTTGCAGTGCTTTTGTGGATCTTTGAATGGAGTGATGCATACATACCTCTGCATGTTTTGTCGGGTCAAGCTCTAGATCGTTGGAAAGAGGTGCCATACCCTTAGATCGAAACGTGCAAAAGTGTGTGGAAAATATTGATGATATATATTTTCTTTGTGGTTACTCCTTGACTCATGATCCTCTTTCCTTTTTTTTGTATGCTTCTAGAGAGATACAGGCTACTTTTATTTTTTCTTCTCTCTTTTTTTTTTTGGGAGATGTGGGCTCTACTCGCCCTCGGACACGTGTCCATTATTCATCTCTTATTCTTTTCTTTTTTAACGCCTGTTTCTTTCTCTCTCTGCATTTTTCTTGATAACGGGGAGGTGATCATGGTATGAATGGAGTATTTATTTGGTGGATGGTGAAGATGCATGTTGTGCGCAATTCTCATTGTGAGAACCTACAAGTGTATATATGGGTGTACGTGTTTTTCGATCTTGGGAGTATGAGCCTCTCTCAACGCGGATCAACGGAGCCTGACAAAACTCAATGCAGTAGGAAGTAGCTATAGTGGATATTCATGACATTTTTCAGGCTTTGGTAGGATTTGGCTAAGTCAAACCATGAGCATGCTTTATTTTTTTAATTTTTGAAAATAAAACCAAGTCTTGTTGCAAAAGAGAGCAAGCGTCAAGTCATTCTACCATATCACAAAGATCAATTATTTAGATAAGCATGGGGTCCCTACTTTGGATAGTTGCTCAACAAAGTCCGGTTTTTGGCGAGGAATAAAATGTATGCATGCCATGTATCAATTGGTAGACAAAGAGATGGAGCTTGTCCTGCAAGATTTGTCCTCCAGATGGCAGATCAAACAACACGGCGGCACGAGGGAGTTCTCGAAGACATGTTGATTAAAATCCAAGATGAGTACATCCTGCGAGACTTTGTGGTCCTAGACATGGGCCCAAAAGAGGATGTGTCTCTCCTCTTGGGAGACCATTTCTCTATCGACCAAAGCCGACATCGATGCGGGAAGGGCTTCATCATCTTCCATGTCGAGACAAAGCGGTAAAGTACCCATTCATCGGGTACAAGCAACAACACACCCGGCTATCATCATCATCAAAACCGGTGTGGAGTGTTGGAGGATCGACTCGAAACCCCTGGAGCAAGTACTCTCTGCCCGAAAGTAGGGGGAAAGTCGACAGCCGACTATAACTAACCTGCCCTAAAGAAAAAAAATGGGGTATATTTAAAAAAAATGTGTTTTATAAAATATTTTATTATCAAAATTAACAAAAATATTTATTACATAAAATCTATAAGTAAATATTTTCGAAAACTAAAATAAAAAGTCTTCATAAATAAAATAAATTCTTTCATGAAAAATAAAGAAAAATATTTTCTACATAAAAAGTATATACAAAAATATTTTTTAAAATAATTTTTCTATTTAAAAATAAATTTATACTTGAAAATTTTTGGAGGAAATCAAAAAGGGAGAAAACGGTCGAACCAAACCAGCGAGCAAACAACGACCACGAACTTTTCGTGACCGTTGTGCACGCGCTGCCAAAGCACGGCGGCGAGGCCTCGGGCGGGGTGCGCGCGCACCCCAAGGTGCGCCCGCCCCTGGCTGGCGCCGCGGTGGTCCCGCCTTTGCCAACGGCTCCTAGCCGTTGTGTGGAGCGACCCTCGGCCGGCACCGGCTCGGCTATAAATAGCCCGAGCACCTAGGTGTGAGAGCACCCACCTCTCATTTTCACTCTCTCTCACTCTCATATTCTCTCCCACTTGTTCTACACTCCATTTTCTCCACCAAAAACATTGTGCCGAGCAAGAACACGGGTGTGAAAGTTCATACTTTCATCTAACCCTTGCACACCCAAGGTCTTGCTCAATCGTTTTTGCAGAAGCCATGAAGAAAGCTGGGAAGATCTTCAGCGGGTTGAGGCGGTCGTCAAGACATAGCTCACGACAAACAAGCACAAGCTCCGCCCTCAACTTCGACGATCTCGAAGGCTCCCCCATGCAAGAAGACACCGCACCGTCGGGGAGGAAGAAGCTCAAGCTCACCCGACAATCGACGAAGCCGACGCGCCGTACCTCGACATCCGTGGAGATCGGGAGATGCAAGCATATCTCCTACTCAAGGACCGTGTGTTCCAACACACGCCCGGAATCGACCCCGAGCTCCTCGAACAAACAGGTATGGATGATGAATTCCATATCCTTTGGAGAGCAGTCGGGTGGCAGGATATTCCCCCCCCCCTTGAGGAGGAAGGTTCTCGCCTCCTGACAATACAGTTCTTGTGCACACTAGTAGAGGACCGGCTAGGAATTTCTTTCCGCCTTTTTGGTACACTTTATCATGTCATGTGGGCGGACCTAGCTCATCAATCAGGGGGTTTCAGCTATAGATGTGCACTAAACATAGATCTTTGCTCTTCCGGCTTTGTCGAAACCACTTTTGGGAGGAGATATCCGGTGCTCATGAGGCCTGGTACTTTCAAACCTCGCCACTCACGGATCCGGCACCCATCACTTAGATATATCCATCGGCTGGATCTCGTTGACTTTGTTTCCTAGACACGGGGTTAGATGGGTGAATGAGGTTGAATTAAAATTACTCTATGCTATTGTCCACAAGGAAAAAAGTAGCTCCAAGTGGTAGAGATGTGCGGGAACTTTTTACATATTATCACAAAAGTTGTTGTTCTATCACCGCACATCTCTTATCACACGCCTCGCTTCGCGATTGGAGCTTTGGATAATCGGCGAGATAGAGTACATTTCCACACCGAGGATTTTTGGACTTCTTGCGCGGCTTGTGCGGGGCACTTAGTTAAGATTTTACCATCCGGCGAGCTTGGTCATCTTTTCCCCGGCTATGCAACTATAGTTCGGTTACCTAACCCGGACTTACGGTTGTATAAAAGTCGAGTACTAACATTTGAGCTCGAGGCTGGCGATAGCTTGGCGGGAAAGACACCCCATCGGTTCTTCACGCGATGTCGGGAGGCCGGAGGTCGGATCCTCCTCCCATGGGCCCTACTTCACGCCACGACCCACGACCCACGGCCTACACAGGTGTTTCGAGCGGCATGGCCTCATCCTATGGGGACCCCAGGGGTAATACCGGGTATGATCCTAGGTGGGAGCCGCCGCCTCGGGTCACGGCACCATCGAGTGGCCCGAAGGAGATCTGGCGGCATGGAGGGCCAACAGTTTGACTTTGACGGCGGCTCGACGATATGCCCCCACCCGCCCGGCCCCAAAGCGGCCACCACAAGGGGTGGAGGCTATCGGTGTCCAGGCTGCGGCACCTCGGCGTCCGCACTAGGAACATTGAGCACTCGCTCAATACCCATGTGCAAAACACCGGGCGCTGGCGGCGGGCGGGAGCGGGAGAGTCGGCAGAGGTGGACCCAATTAGAGTCCAACATGGCTACTCGCAATGCACGCGAGGAAGCATTCGGAGGTACCAAGGCTTCGATCCTAATCGGTAGGCCTCGGATAGCTTGGGGGAGGACCCCCGCAGGTATCATTGCATTGCATATTTACTTCCATCAAATTTTATTTTAGCATGTTTAAATTTCAGTAATCTTGCATCGAGAAAAAATAACTAAAACTAAAAAAAAATCCAAAAATAGAATAAGTAGCTCTTCTATGTGCCTTAATGTTTAAATATATGAGCTATAAAAATATTTAGTCTTAGTCCCTTGTTGAAATGATGAATAGTTGCTCTGTCTTATGCTTTGCCTGTGCCTAGTTTATAATTTGAATTTCTCTAAAGTTTGGGTTTAGTGGCTAAGTCTAAAAACTCATCCTGAAAACCTAATTCATGTGGGTTGCATAGGCTCTATCTAGTCTAAGTTGTTGCCAAGTATGATATGGTACAAATGGATTTGCTATGACTTAGTCCAAAAGAGAAACTTGACATCAGGAATCTACTTTGAAAAAAAAAAAAGAGAAATGATATGGGCTATGCTAAAAAAAAAATGAGATGAAAAATGGACAAGTGTCCGAGGGCGAGTAGAGCCCACATCTCTAAAAAAAAAAAAAAAAAAAGAGGGAATAAAAGACAAAAGTCTAGGGCGAGTAGAGCCCACCTCTATATATATATATATATATATTTATATAGCTATAAAGCCCATACTTTCTCGAAAAATAAATATTATCTAACTAAATAAATCCCGGATAAGAAAGTTGATCAAAAGGACGAATGATAAGTATTTCTGTTATAACCGTTCTATCTGGCAACCACCCAAGACTTTGAGAAAAGCTAAAAAGCCCCGCTACGATGAAAGGTAATAAAGGGTGGGAAAAAGATGTGCCATTTTATTCAAACTCTAGTAGAAAATCTTATTATAACCCTGGCACTTGTAAAATGTAATCGGCATAGTAGCAACTCCTGATCAACAACCAAGTACTTATCTCTTTTGCTCGAGGGCGCGCAAATGGTAAGCTTGGGGGAGTTTGTTGACGGTAACCAACGATATATTTTTTCCCCCCATCAACTTACTACCATAAAGGGAGTAAAACTATACCTTTTATACTCATATGCATTATTCACTAATAAAATTCCACTTGTAGTGTCTAGTATTTTATTTTGCGATTTCTAATAAAAACAAGTGGAAAATGTCGACCAAAGTACGCCATCGGGAAAGCGCATTATTGCAAAACACAAGCCCGGGGAGCAAATCGACCCGAACATCAAAATTGGGCGAGCCAAGCCCGGCCCACAACTTTTCAAGTCGAAGGATCTACACCCCACCAAGACCCGGGCTAGGTAGGCCGAGGGTGCTTGTAAGCACCACACACAGTGCGGCCGCACCCTCCTGAGGCGGTTTCGGCCCGGCCTCGAGGCGGTTCGTGCACACGCCAAATGGGGATTCCCGCCATGGGATGGTTGGTTTGCTCAGATTAGGAAGGTTTACCAGGTCGGTTTTGGTGTAAATTAGCACTTAGGCCCCTCCTCCAAGTGTATAAGTAGTCCCCTCTCTCCCCTCTCTCAACACACACCACTTGGAGTCCGAGCAAACCAAAGAATCTTCCTCTCTCTACCACCTCTACCTCTCTCTCTTCTTCTACTTCTTCTTTCTTCTTCTTCTTAGTTCTTGGTTAGCACTTGGAGTAGAAGAGCTACAAGGAGGGCTTGTCTCCTAGAAGAAAGTGCCTTGGTAATATATCTTCTCTATGGAGCATTCTTCTATTTATAAGTCTTACATCTATGTTCTTGGCCTAACTTATGAACTAGAGTATAGTCTTGTTCATGTTCTTGTGTTGGTATATGAACTAGCATATAGTTTACATATCATAATCTTGACATGTTCATCTTAGTTCTTCATCGATCATCATATGCCTAACTTGATTAGAGGTGGGATATTGGTTCGTTGTTCCTTTGGGTTTGCTCTTGTTCTAGTCCGTCCATTCGACGAGTGGGGATCCCGGGGACAAGAGTAGTGCTTTCGATATGCGGGCATGGTGCCCGGGTATTACGACACCCTGCGAATATGAGTGCATGCCACGGTTGAGGGGTAGGCGGCTTGGTCGTGACAAGCCTTGACCATACCTTGAAATCCCCCACGTTAAGTATGTCTTTGTAGGAGTTCGAAATGCCTTGGTGGGAAGCGAGACTTCTGGTGGGGTCTCCCGGTATCCTAGACCTAACTATGCCTAGATCGGTTTGCATATGAACCTAACTATTCATTTGTATGGCCATGACTAGATACATTAGAATTACTCCATTAGGTTATTCATTTATTCTTTATCTATTTTCTTTATCCTTTTGTCGGGTGGATTCTTAAGTGTGTGTCACACTATCCATAAACCGTTATTGCTTACCCCCATTATGAACAATTTGGTCTAAGCAAACACATGTTCCTCTATTCGGATGCCATGCTAGCTTATTAAACACATGCCTT